>JAIPRM010009030.1:0-15240 GCA_025469315.1 Stegophylla sp. TES_Ste_2020
CAAAATTTGACAAAAACGACTCGGAAACCATCATTTTTTGATCCGAATTTTATGAAAATTTAAACATAGATAGAAAATCGTATAAAAAAGATTTTGGCGCAAGAAAATTTTGAAAATGTGAAAAAAAATTTTGGACATTTTTCGAAAATTTTTTTTTTTCTTATATTATGAACTTCCTTCTTTCAGAATCGTTTTACTGAAGAAATGATTTATCATTTCTTTAAAATTTAATACGCCCTTTAAGAGAATACCACCCGTCGTGCGAAGTACACCCATCGTGCGAAGTATGTCCGGCTTTTTTTAATTATATTTGATAAGCACGTATTCTATACGCAATGATATGATTTATGTAACGAAATAAAATGTATCAAAATAATAACTGTTTACATAAAACGTTTTCTATATTTTTGAAAAGCGAAAATTTTAATAATGTAATAATTTTTTTTGGTTTTTGTTAAATTAGCTTCAATATTGAGGAGCCCCAAAAAGTTTTTACAACAATTAAATGTACTTTTAAAATTTTCAGTCGTTAAAATATTTTTCAACGTTTCAATATGTGTAAGAGTACAAGACATGCCATACGAGTTACGTACCGCGTGATACATAGGCATAACACTGCGAGACATTTTTTATTTTAAAGTTTATCAACTGTCGATATTCGACAAAATATCTTCAGTTGAAATTTTCAACGCCTAATTAAAAAAATGCAATAAACGCCACTAAAGTATACGTAACTTATTGTAAAAATTTAGTCATTTACTCAAATAATAATGAATTACACATTGATTATTCTGTTATTAAATAAGTATAATTGTTAAACATATTAAGAATTAAAATTGTTGTATATTAACTGAAGCTCTACTCAGATTCATTTTATTGAAGAAATTATTTATCGTTTCTTTAAAATTCAACACGTTCGTCAAGAGTATCCCACCCGAGTTACAAAAAATACCCATGGTGTGAAGTACGTTCTTTTCTTTTTTTAGTCCATAAAGCAATAGCGTATAATTGGGAACAACAAAATATGCTTTTTCGTTTTTCTTGACTACCTATACAACATATGTAATATATTATTATATACATATTATGTAATTAGGTGTTCAATGAATTGTTTGCTCATGTAAGTTTTTCAAGCTTTATGTGTAGATTTTGACTATGTGTGGTGTAAAAAAACTGTTATCATGAGAGAAAGAGTGGCCAAATGAAATGGATTTTTTTTAATGTTTTTTTGCCACTCATAATTTATTATTTTCTCGGTGTCCAAATTCCATGGATTGGGAGAAGGGGGATGAGATTACAAGTCATTGGGTACCTTTAATTATGTTTTAATCTAAGTTGTACTTACTCGTTTGATTTTTGATATTCCTGAATCGGCCGATGCAGAAGTTCCTTGTTATGTTTTTGCCATTGAATAAATGTGTACAAATTCTGTTTTTCAGGAATAGTTTTACAGATGTTGTTCGTAAAACACGATTGGCAAATATCCTGGGCGCTGTTTTCTGGACATGCGTTATCGAGAATCATATCACTCGTTGTGTTCTCTTTTATTAACGATCTGTCCATGATGTAATTATAATGTTTACCTGAAATTTAGACTGAAGTATTTAAAACTCGTTTTCTTTTCAAAATTAATTAATTAAATTTAATAATAATAATAAAAAAAAATGATTTGGAAAACAATTGACATCATTTATATAGACACTTTGATTGCAATAGTAATTTTAGATTCACATAGTTGAAATACATATGAAATAATTCTACTTTGCATTATTATTCAATTGCGTATGAAATATTCTCATGGATTATGCCTTGTAACTCTAAAAAAGGTAGTTTTAAGTGCAGTGATTTACTTTAAAAATATTTTAAAAAGCGCTTAATTAATATCAATTAAATTATAATATTATTCAAATTAAAATAAAGCAATTTCAAAAACAAAAAAATTATATGATGATTTTAAATCCAGTTATATATTAACAAACTTTGTTTTTAGTATATATCTTTTGAAACAATTATTTTATACTTTATATTTTCCCTTAAGACAGTCTAATTTCACAAAAAATGCACTCCTGGTCTGGATGATACGAAACTATAAATATTTTTTTTTAATACATAGACGTTAATTTCTGTTTGTTACCTATTTTACTTTGTATGTTGTTCTTTTGTAATTGTCAATAATATACATTAAAAAACATTTAGAGTTTATTATGTAAAATATAATAAAATAAATAAATTAGTTATAATATTTTTGTAAACTCAGTATCTAATATAAAAAATAATTTGCCATAAGTAAGTCATTTTTACTTAAACAAAATTGTTTAAAATTTTTATGGTAAATGAGTATGATTTATTTTAGTAATTTTACTGTGTTGATTTGAAAATTCTAAAATGTGTATTGAACTCCTGATGGCGATAAAGAATATCGTACAATTTACTTGGAGGGGGACTTGGAGGTACGGAGTCCTCTTCTTTTAGGAAAAAATAGCGGATGTTTTCTATTTTTTTGAAATACAACGCTGATGACAGAATGGTTGCAATCTAGAAAGAATTTTTCTTCTAGTATCGGTTGCATTTTATTTTAATTAAATATTTTATAAATAATTCCAACGTGTTTTTATCTGTTTTAAGAAGTTATCGTAATATACAAAATTTAAAAATTGGTAAGATTATGTCGGAGGAAATTCTAGTGGTACACCTTTTTTGAAAAGTTGTCTAATTTCAAAATAAAAATTTATTAGATAAAAGTTGTTGAGAGCATATTTCCAATATTTTCAAAAAAGGGTTTTTTTTTTTAAGTGTTTAGATACGAGCCTGAAAATTACTTTTGTGGGTAATTGGTGAATAATTCGAATTTCGAACACCATTATTTTTAAAACTATGAATTAATAACTGAAATTAATTAAAACATGAAATAATACTTACTTGAATAGTTAAAATAATGTCTGTGTGTTGCCAAAATGTTTACTGTATAAAACCGTATGAAAGAATACCTTACTCTAATCAATATTCAACAATTTATTTATCACATAATTATATTGTATCATAGCAACGTAAATAATATGAAGCTTAAATTTGTTAGAAGACGAAAAAAAAATTAAATATAAATCTTCGGGAATTGATTGGGCGGGTATAAACTGACAAACCACGATTTTGAAAATGTTTTATACGTATGTTTTATGTGGTAATATTTTATACGTGTATACGTACATTATACATTATGTACCGGATGATCCTGACGTTTTGGCATAGACATTTCGGCGCGGAACTCGTTTCGGTGCGAGGCTGTTTCGTCGTGAGATATAAATGTCGGTGTGGCCATAAGAGCCATATCAAAAGGTCTAATAAATTATCTTATAGAAATCAAATATCTAATGACTAGGGCTGGGATTTCGATGCACTTAACATTGTTTTCCAAGACTTTCTGTGCGATGCTCGTTTTGTTATAATACATAGTAATTACATGTTCCTCTGGACATAGTGACAGTGAACTTTTCTTGGATTTGGTCTTTAACACTATATTTGTGGTGTATGATATGTATTTAGGAAATGTTGATTAATTACTACTGTTACTAGTGTAATAAATATGGATACATTTTATTTCTTTATGTTGTCATGTCAATAAACAAAACATTTTTTTTTACAAATATTGTGTTATGAGCTTTTAAATGCTAACATGTACGATATAGACTGTTTGATGTTTAATTATTTTTTTTCTCTTTTTGCAGTAAAAAAATGTTATAGGTAGTTCATACTAATTTATATGCTTTATGATAATTTTGTGAAAACATTGCAAAATGGCAAATAACATTATTCCTCAGGAAGACAACACTAGTGAAATTCTAAAGGCCGATATACTTAAATATGGTTATATTAACAGACGAAATGAACTCGGAAAAATACAAACTAATACCAATGCGTCTAAACGCCAAGAGTAAGAGTTACAAATAAACTTATTCATAGATAGTTTTACAAGAGCAGCCTATTCAGACTGAGATGTACCTGTTATTTTAGATGCTACTCAGTCTGTATAGTTACAGACCAATAAAATAATACAAATCAACTTGGGTAACCACACCAGTCTTTGACAATTTAGTGTATTATTATTTTTTTTGGCATTTAAAAAAAAATTATCCACTTGTAATCAACCAATCATTAATAATGATTTAGTAACCTAACTATGGGGAATTTAAAACTCTTTTAAATGCTTGTTAATTTTTTAGCATATTATTAAAAATAAGTTTAATTTTGTTTATTCGTTTTTGATTTTTTGCGTTACGTTTAGTTTTTGGCATTTTGGCTTAAAATTTTTATACTTTATCGTAATTGAGCATAAATAAATACATTCTTTGTACTAACTAGAATGGGCACAGACGTATTTCAAGTTTGTACAGTCCAGGGATGATATTTTTGACCACCCTCTTCCTTGCAATCTTTTCTAAGTTAATTTATTATATTACGGTAATAATCACCTTACGTGATAAAAAACGCTTACCATAACCATATTTGCGTCATATTTTTGACTTTAATGCTTTAAAATATTCCAAGTTTTATCGGTTCCGCCATTAAAATATTGATTCCGCCGGCTATTGATTCTACTGAATATTTCTATATATTATATTGATTCTGCTGAACATTTATTAATATTTTAAGAAGTAAAACATTTGTTTATGCATTATTATCATAAATTTATAAAAAAAATTGTACACAATTATTATTAAGTAACATTGATCATACATAATCGAAATTCAAAAATTAATATTAATATTTTTTTTAATTAATAAATAAAACATTTTTATGATAAGGATTTGATGTAATAACAGATATAACGTTGTTATAAAATATAATGTCCTTTTTCGGCGATTCCGTTATAGATTTTATTATTAGCTCCATTGTGAACTTGTATTGAATTTAATATGTAAGATTAGTATTTATAAGAATTGTATTCAATATTATCGAAATGAACAACTAATCGTTCTATTTAAAACTTAGACCATTATTCATTAATGCACATTCTAAAATATTTTTATTTTCAAATGTATTTAATTAAAAAATACAAACTGATATATACATAATTATAAGAAGTCTAGACTTGTAGAAATAAGTAAAAAAAAAAATTATGAAAAAAAAAAAAACAAAATTGTTTGAAGATTATTTAAATAAAACAGTTGATAGATTTACTTATATAAAAATGGTATCAAATCATTAGGTATTATAAGGTTAATAAATAAAACATTATAAATCCAAAAAACATAATAAAATAATTTTTTGAATATTTTATTTGAATAACGTTTTTTATTACCATCACAAGTTTTATTATTAATTTTTATATAGCTATAATATGAAATAAATTTATGAACAACAAATATTTTATTGCTTTTATTCATTACTTAATGCAAAAAATCAAACATTTACAAGTATCAGATGGAATCGATAGCCAGCGCAGTAGATAAATAAGTTTAGAAATATTCAGAAGAATTGATATGTAGAAATATTCGGTGCAAACAGTAGCCGGCAATTGGTTTTTTACAGATAAAAAGATCTTTTTGCCGAAATATTCAAAATTATAACATGACATATATGGGATAAATATTTACAGCAATTATATTATGACATTATTTAACCATTATTGATGAATGGTTGAGCAGATGGGCTCTTAGGTACTTAGAAAAAGAGCGCAATGATTTAGCGACTGAATTAAATGTGGCCTTGTGTAAGTCAAAAATGAAGGAAAACGACCGGTACAAAGCAAAATTTGCCAATTTGCTTCGTAAGACCAAACAGACTGAAAATGAGTTAACTGAACAAAGAAAAATTGAGAGGGAACTAGATAAAGAGATACTTAAGTTGGAAATTCGGTTAAGCAAGTCTAAAGGGAAAACCAGCAAACAACCACCTGTTTGTGATGGTACAACGTTGACCATTGTAAATATAATACACCTATCATGTAATCATAAAAAAAGTCAATTATTTTTTTTAAATAAATTGTTTGGAGACTATGGAAAATGTAATTATATTGTTTTTCAGAATGCGACTAACACATACAACAAGTTGATATATGAACAAAATCAACTGAGAACTCAAGTGGAATCATTACTGAAACAGTGGAAACTGATACAAAAGGTTTACAATAAACTTATGAATAAGTTGAACAAAGGAAAGCAAATAGCGACTATTCTCAGCGAACAAGTATCGAAAACTTACATTAACAGGTTAGACATTTTAATAGAATTAAAAATCAAGAACGAGAAATTTCCAATATTTTCAAAGTTTTTACTTACCTCAAAATTTGTTAAAAATGTTTGTTAAATTGTTAATAACCATTTTGTTAAATGATTTTAAAAAATTTTACGAGGTGTGCGAGTGATTATTTTAGTAGTTGGTGAAAACTTCAATTTTCTGCTTCATTATTTTAGAAGTTATGTTAAAAAAAACTATGTTAAATTATGAAAATTAAGTTTATGATGTTTTTCACCGTTTTTTGTCAATTTTTTAATATTTTTGGCATTCGAGTGGAAAAATATTATATATTATAATATATTCCACTTCATAATGTGTTAAAATATATATTACTAACTGAAACTTTGGATCAGTATTTCTACCCGAACTCGTGATTACATACATACGGATAAAGTGTATACTTCGCACTTAGGGGTGTTTTTCATTTCGGGTGGGATCAGTGGCATATATAAAATTTAATTTCGGAGGGGGTTATAAAATGATAATAAATTAATTAATATTATCAATCAACTTTATTTCAATAAAAGTTTTACTTTACTAGTCTTCTCACGTAAGAACGTAAAAAAACATCTAATATTAATATTATTAACTACTTTTAAATAACATTAATTAACTGCCTTTGAAATGATCTCAAAGAAAGAATAAAATATGGTCGTTGTTAATCGTTATCTAGATTTGTAAAAGTTCTTTCATTAATAACTAATAACAATACACACATGAATATCTTAAATACTATATTTACATAATATATTATTTTTATTTATACCTACGTCTGTAATCTACTTTTTTTCCTATGCTGAGCCGTTAGGATTATAGTTTATACACAGATTAAATGATTTCACACATGATTCCCATATCATTGTATAATTTATTTCTGGGAGGGTTTGAACCTCCAAAACCCTACCTTATATACGCCACTGGGTGGGATACTCATAGGGTGTGTTGAATTTTAAAGAAACGATAAATCATTTCTTCAATAGAACTGTTCTGAGCGGAGCTTTAACTAATACATAATAATAATTAACAGTTTTTAAGAATTGAACTTAAATGTGGAACTGCTAATAACTTGGTTACATACAACATTTACGAAAAACGAAAATCGATTTTCATATATCCCCTTACACCTAGTGAATATTCAATAAATAATTTCAAATTATAATAAAATATCATCATAATAAAATAATAAAGCCGATCTAAATATCGAAAATCAACATAAATTCACTACAACATAATTAGTGCCTACTAATGTTTATCATGTCACCTCTGGTCAGTCACGGTTGAAAAAAATGCAATATATTTAGTTTACCGGGTAAGATTTGAACCTGGTACCGTAGCATTCAATCTAGTGGTTATGACGCCATAACCACTAGACCACACGAACAGCGTTGAAAACCGTTGAAATAATAGTTATTTAATATAAAACTCGAAAATATTAAATTTTCAAAATCTAATCATTAGAAAACTTTTGATGCATGTAGATTTTATTTCACCATCATATTTATTGTAAAAAAATAGATAATATGGCAAAAAAAAATTACCAACCTTTTGGGGAGTTTGTAAACTATAAAAGTACATCATAAAATTTGTCCGTACAACCACCTTTTTTTCAATCAAACCCTTGTTGAATGTTCAATTACTGATACGTAAAAAATTTTATAGCACCAAAATATTTTTAATGAAATTTTCCACCTGGGTACCACGTTTTATAAAACCCGATTTTCTATAATGTACGTTGAAATGTGTAAGTATAAGTAAAACTAACGAATTTCGTCAAAATACTAACTTTAAATGGTTATAGAGATGTAGATTCTATATATAGAAGAACTAAAAATTGTATAAAAAAAACTTGCAGAAAACTAGATATTTCCAATATTTCAAAATGTTATACTTAACTCAAAATTGATTAATTATTTTTAAATTTTTTATGAAGTATTCTCATGACCATTTTCAGTAGTTGGTGAATGTTTGAAGTTTCTAACTTAATTATTTTTAAAGTTATGTTAAAAAATAACTTTATGAAAATTACAATAATAGCATATTTTGTAGGTAGTCTTTTATCAAATTTTTGAGAAATTTTCCGCGTTTTTGAAAAAAAGTATTGAGAAATTTGAAAAATAAACTGTTCAAAGTACCACCTGGGTGAGATTTTGGATTTATAGAATCTAATAATATGATAATAAATAATGATCAAAACTTTTGGGCAAGTATTTCTATACGAAAAATTGTTTACAAAAAGAGAAAAGAAAATAAAAATCATTATAAAATCATAAACTCCTTCACTCCATTCATAATCTAAAAAACGAATTAGAAATATCCAATTTCTGAATCTGATTTTTAGAAAAATATTGGTGATTAAATCTGTAACATAGGTTAATTCTGTTCATTTTTAACGGTTTTTTTAAGTTAGCGGATAATTTAATATTATTGTTAAATAAGTAACAGTATCAATTAAGTGACGTCATATTATCATATTTTGACGTATGTATTTGACAAAATGTTTCGCAAACTTAAAAACATCGTAGAAAATGACCTTTATTAAATATCTAATCACCAACATTTTTCTAAAAATCAGATTCACAAAATTTTTATTTAGAATTTTTTCTAAAACTGTAGTAAAAAAATTTCGAATTAAAAAATTTGGGTTCTAAAAAAAAAAGATTATTGCTGTAATAATAATTGAAAAAAAAGTGTATACTTCGCACCCCGGATGGGATACTCTTGCCAGGTGTGTTGAATTTTAAGGAAACGATAAATTATTTCTATAATAAAACGATTCTGAGCGGAGCTTCAACTAATACACCATAATAATTATCATCAAGCTTTGAAGCATTGAACTTCAATGTTGAACTAAAAATAATTTTGTTACATACCTAAATCATAAATAAAATACGAAAATTGATTTGTCATATATTCCGATATATCTAATGAATATTCCATTATAAATATCAAATTGCAATAAAAAATAAATGTCAAAATAAATAAATTAAAGCAGTTCTAATTAATCCGCTATAATATAATTTATACTATTGTTTATCATGTCGCTTCTGGTCAATCACGGCTGAGAAATGTGCAAAAAATTATTTTTTATCTGGTAAGGTTTGAACCCGGTACCGTCGTATCCAAGAAATTCGACTTAACTATTATACTACTACAAATATGGCTATGAAAAAAGTTGAAAAAGTAGGTATTTAATATAATCATTGAAAATATAGAATTTTCAAAATCGAATAATTAGAAAATTGTTGATCTATGCGAATTTTAGTTCACATCATCGTACTCAGCATCGAAAAATACGTAAGATGGCGATAAAACATTATCAACTTCCTTTTGAGTGTTCATAAACTAGAAATACATCATATTATTAGTTGTCCGTACTTTCTTCAATATTTAGATTCTGAACGAAATGAGTTTCTAACTACATTATTTTTGATGTAATGTTAAAAAACAATTTTAAATTTTATGAAAATTCCGGTAATAGTATATTTTGCACACAAATTTTCCTTGTTTTTTGAAAAAGTATAGAGAAATTTGAAAAATAACTTCTCTAAAGTACCATTTGAGTGTGATATCAAATCTATTAAGTCACAAATCGAGACTTTTGGTTAAGTATTTTGACATGAAAAAGTTTTTAAAGGAGGAGAAGAAAAAATAAACGTCATTTTAAAATCTTAAACTTCTTTTCTTCGCTCAGAACCAAAAAATGTTAAAAAATATAAACTACAACAAAAGTTATTGTATTTTTCAAATCTTACTGGGACACCCTCCATATATAGAAATATGTATTGTGTACAACTTTAATATATATATTATAATATACTTATACCTTATTAATTCATTAATATTATATTAATTAATGTAGAAACAATGCCAAAGAACGTTTGGATATCTATTTAAAAACTAGTAAAACTCAAGTTAGTGATCAAGAAGAAAGTTTGGTATTACTCAAAAGAAAATTACACGATGATATAAAAAGGACTGAATTTCTTTCCCAAAAATGTAAGTTTTGTAAAAATATTTAAACGTTAATAAGCGATAAATGTGGAATTAAAAAGTGTGTACTTCGCACCTTGGGGTACTCTTCGCTCCTCGGGTGGGACACTCTTGACGGAAATGTTGAATCTCAAAATTTTTTTTTTTTTTTTCTGTATTTAAATAACAGAAACATTTTTTAGCATATTGAAAATTATTATTATTGTATATTAAATGAAGCTCCGCCCAGAATCATTTTATTGAAGAAATTATTTATTGTTTCTTTAAAATCCAATACACCCGCTAAGAGTCAGTAGCGTATCCAGAGGGGAGAGCATGGAGAGGGCTACAGTCCCTCCCAAAGTTTTCCATTTATAATCCGCAATGTTTAACAGTATTTAATAGTTGACCTTTAATTTCACAGTATCTAAATAATCTAAGCAGGCTTTACCTATAGTTACTATCCGATAACGGATAAACTATAAGGTTAGGTTGTTTATGCAATAAAAAATGACTTAATATATATGCACTTATGCACTAAAAAATAGCTAAATATACAAAAAACATGCATTCAAATGTTTATACTTTAGTTACCTAATTGTAAGCTTTTCACTTAAGGTATTTTTATTTTAGGCGATTAAAACACGACTATATCACGCGCACTAAACGATATATCTGATGCAGGTACACTATAAAATGGAAACTAACTGACCTAGCTATACAAAAGTCTAAAATCTAAATAATTTGAACTATAGCAAACTATTCATAACTGGTAAATCCTAACAGGATAATGTCTTAAGATAAATATGATTGTTACAATAGGTTAGTTCTATTGAAATTTTTATGTATATCTCCGATAGCAAATTCCCGACAATAAACAAGCGATAATTTTTATGTAACTTGTTTAAAATACAGATTACAAATATACAAACTTAAATTGTTTTATTTTATTCTTTTTTTACTACTTTTGTATCGAAAAACTTAAAATTAGAAAAAAACAAAATATATAATAATATGTAATGTAATGAAAAATATGCAAATATATGCAAAATAAAATTTTGATTTGTGAATTTATATATCATAAAACAAATTTCTATCCAAGAATATAATATGTAACTGGACAACCTAAAACAAAATACAAAGTCATAAACATCCTAACCCTAGTAAAA
The DNA here is from genome assembly GCA_025469315.1 of Stegophylla sp. TES_Ste_2020. Classification (NCBI taxonomy): domain Eukaryota; kingdom Metazoa; phylum Arthropoda; class Insecta; order Hemiptera; family Aphididae; genus Stegophylla; species Stegophylla sp. TES_Ste_2020. The sequence continues at coordinate 11,373 of JAIPRM010009030.1, forward strand.
ACTTTATCTAAGACTAATTAGGATGTCATCACTCATCATCAATGACAAATATATAAATTCATCTAGATTTGACCAGGTAAATGTATTATAATTATTTAAAATTATTTGGGTTTTGTTGTACCTATATTTCAAGTTTATAAGGGAACCAAAATTAAAATTTTAATTATTACTATTTCATTTTATAATAAATAAATACTATATGGTGTTATAGTATTAATATAAAAAAATTTTTGGTGAGGAGTATATAGGATTTTATTGTATTTCTTCTAATTTTTAAAAATTAATGAATCAAAGAGGACTATGGATTTTTCACTGCTCAGCCCCTCCCAAAAAAAATCTTGGATACGCCACTGCCAAGTTAATCCCACCCAAGGTGTGAAGAACACCCCAAGGTGCGGAGTACATAATTTTTTAAACTATGAATCACTTTCATTAGTCTCATTCAGCCAATATTCAACTAGATGTCTCAAATATCAAAAATTATCAAAATCAAATAATAAATTTAACGGTATATTTCATGGTGCAAGTAATTAATTTAAAATATAGCTTTTTTTTAATGATTTTTGTTTCTATTTTGATCGTCTCGTCTCATCGATGTTGAGAGTAAATGTTAACAATACATCATTTTTTTAAATCGAAAAAAAGTTTTGATGAAAGCTATTGAATTTATGTGTTTTATGTGTTTAGTGAAAAACAGAATTATTAAAAAACCCAAAAAAACAGAAGAAGAAAATACTGAAGTGTTAGCATTGAATGCTGAAGCGGAAACTTTTATAACACACTTAATAAATATTGCTGGAGAAAATAATTTAGAAAAGATTATGAAAGAAATTATTCAACTGGACCTTGATAACGCATGCATGTTTCAGTTTTTAGTAGCAATAGAAATTCACGTGAGTACCAGTACGTATTATTAACCATTGATTAAATATGCAGGAGCGTATCCAGAACAAAATAGCGGAGGGGGCGATTCAAAATTTTAAAATTATGAACAATTGTTCAAATAATTGTTTGACGAAAAAATTCCTCTCTGTGTAAAGCTGTTGTTGATAATGGGTAAAAAATGCAAGTTTCTAGCCTTATTAGTTTTAAAGTTATGGCTAGATAAATAAATTACTAAAATTAATTTTCTAAAAATCTCCTATCTTAAGTGTCATTGTTACCGATTTTCGGCAGTTACCTATAAATTATTTCTGGAAAAAGTATTGAGAATTTTGAAAAATTACCTACCTCTTTATAGGAATAACGAAATGTGAATTCTGATCTAATAACTTGCTGTATGGAAATTTTTAAAAAGTATTTATGTAGAAAAAGCGTTTCCATAAAAATAAAAAAAAAAAGAAAGAGAAAAATAAATAAACTTCATTATAAAACCACTATAGATATTCCATTCCACTCAAAATCAAAAAGCGAATTAAGTAATTTCAAAAAATTTTTTCAATAACTGAATAGTTATAAAAAAAATTATGCACTATAATTAATAGAGTTGGTACTTTTCCAACTAGGAACTATAAAGGACTTAATTTATTAGACAAATAAATGTTATATTATCACAGACAAAACTATAATAACTCCGACATTCTGCGATTTTCTTTAGCAAACGAAGGGAGCAATCGCATCTCCCTGGATCCGCCCCTATAAATATATATATATATAAAATATATTACATATTTAATGTAATAATCATATATATTTAATCAATGTATTAACTACTGTTATACATCGAGCATTGAATCATTATAGGATACCAAAAACTTTTAATTTTATTTCTGAAACGAACTGAAAATATACGTAACTAGCCATCGAATAAGCATAAATTGATTGTTAATAATAACATTTTTTATAATAATTTATTATACTAATATAAATCATTCAGTATATTATATAAATGTATGTAAATTATTAAATACATATTTTTTATAAAAATATTAAAATTAAGTTATTTATCATAAACAAATAATGAATGGTAATATCATAAAAAGATTTTTAGGAAGCAGGCACGTACGCTTTGGGAGTTCAAATACTCCTCCGAAATATGTGGATTTTTGTATGGAAATTTACTTATTATATAGGGCTCTTAATTTAATGCATTTGCAGGTTTTTTTTTTTTTTGTTACATTGTATATTAAGATAATGGATTCTGCCAAAATTTATTTTGTTTTGGCTATTTTACCTGTACACAAATGGAAACCAATTCGTCTATACAGCTATACTTAATAGAATATATTTTTTAAACAGGAACCAATTCGGCCAAATGGGAACCAATTCGGTTACTCGCCATAAAATATATTAAAATCTGCTAATTATAATAATTCTTTGTTGCACGTATCCCGCGACGGTCTCGATCCTGCAGTTGACGGACGCGGAAAACGCGATCGAGCAATCGCGGACGGTGGTGGCGGACAGGACGCGCGCGCTGTCCGACGTAAGGGCAGCGAAAACAAAGCAGTTGGAGAGTGCGACGCGCTCGCTCATGGAGGGTCGCGTTCCGTTGCGGGAAGCGAGGCGCGCGGTGCGGCTTATGGCGGTCGAGTGGCGGCGCGTGTGCGGCGCGATGGACGACTTGTGCGACCTGATGGCGATGGACGAGGACACGCGGCCACCACGTCTGGTGCGGGAGGACGCGAATGGCGATTGGCCGGTTGCCGAAGTGGCCGACGTGATAGCGTACTTCGGCCCGGTGGACAGGCGGCTGGACGACATCCTGCATCGGCTGTTCTGGGCCCAAGACCACCGTACTGGCCGTGATGGACGGACAGCGTTGGCGGCAGCGGAGGCCGCGGCCGGCGAGTCCATGTCCACCGGGTCCGAACAGGAAGACGATTTCGTGGCCTGCGACCTGGACAACTACGTGAACAGGCACGCTAAGATTATAGCGCCCGTCGATTCGGGTGCCCGAGAGATGCACATCGGACAGTTGGTTCCGGTGCACGTGCCGTCTATCTGTCCCGAGTGAGTCTCATCGCGTATATTGCAATAATAAGTAAAATCACAAAAAAATTAATAATTCTGTTATTCTAGTCGAATTTCAACCACTTGGTGATACTAGTTCTCATTATTACTTAACTTACTATGCAAATTTGATTACGAATACTTGATACTAATAATAATTGATACGAATAATGAATTGCACATGGATTATTCTGTTATTAAATAATAAATATTTTTAAACATATAGATAATTACTATTGTATAATAACTAAAGCTCCACGCAGAATCGTTTTATTGAAGAAATATTTATTGTTTCTTTAAAATTCAATACACACGCCCAAGAGTATCTCATCCGAGGTGCTAAGAATACCCATGATGCGTCTCTTTTTTATATTTTGTTTTGTCGTTGTCATTATAATTTAGAAAATTATAATTACAACGTAAATTGAATTCCTTTATTAATAATCAACAAAGTGTATTAGGATATGAATATGTTTAACGATTCTATTAATGAAGAGTATGATTTATTGCAATTTTGAGTTTCTAAATTTGAAAGTTTAAATAATATTAAATAAAATATTAGATCCAGGGCTTATTGTAAGGATTTTTCTTAACTACGCAAATTTTTTATACCTGACATGATCACTAACAAAACGCAAAAGTGGACTGGTCAATAAAAGAAGCAAACTTGAGTTAAGTAAATTAAATACACATAAAACATTAAGTTGGGTACGATTTTTTATTGACAATAAATTAGTGAAAACATAATAATTCATTTCAATTGTCCTCTCCTTGAATTTTCTCTAAAATTGCAGTATTTATGTTATGTATGGGAATCTATTTTCATCATAGTTAATTTTCTTTTTTTTTTCCGGAAACGCTTTTTCTAATTTTATTGAGAACGGACTTGGATAAATAGTAAATATGTTTAATTTAT
>JAIPRM010009031.1:0-10115 GCA_025469315.1 Stegophylla sp. TES_Ste_2020
TAAATAAAACAGACATGTATTAACATTATACCGTAATATGAAATTTTGACCCTTTTGTATCCTGGCGTTACCATATGGTAACGTCAAATATCTCATTATTGGGCCAAAATATAAAAAAAAAATATTTTAGTTTTTTGTTTAAAATATAATTTTAATCATAATTGTATAAAAAAAAGATTTAAATTAAAGAAAAAAAAACTTCGGACTTAATGGGTTAAGGAAATTATGGAGACACTAGGAACGTTATTGATAATACATTAACTTGAATAATTATAAAATATACCATTCAGGCGCTTAACCAGAAATTTCCAAAGAGAGTGTATTATGAAAAGTAATAACCTACATAGAAAAATAAAATATACCCTATTCGTTAATACTAATGCTTATATTTTGAACGCTAATTTATAACAAATATGTTTTAAATTCTGAGTGAAGCAGGGGGCTAGTGATTTTACAATGATGTTATTTTTTTGTCCTTCTAGAAACCCTTTCCCAAAAGTTTTACACAGTAACTATTTAGATTGAATACCACTACCAGATGGTACTTTAAAGAGATCATTCATAAAAAATTCTCAATACTTTATCTAAGCATACGATAAAGCTACCAGCTATCAAAAATTTGACATGAAAAAAATGTAAAATATGCCATAGATTTGAATTATTGTAATTCTTACAGTCACTTGATTCCGTTACTTCTTAAACGGCCAAATTCGGTACGAAAAACTGAATTCATTTCTTCTAAAGTACTTCTCGCTAGTAATTAAATTACGTACATTAATTTAATACAATTGACAAATTTATTTCATGCTATGTAAACAATTGACACAGTAGCTTCAGAGTTTGATAACAAGAAATTTTTATAACCGATTTTCAAAAAAGAAAAGAAAATACTAGACTGTTCAATTTTATTCCGCGAATTCTAAAAAAAATTCCTGTTTCAAATACGTTTCGAGATATATTGAAAACTAATTACGTGCCATATATGTTACAACGCGTAATAATAGTTCACATAATTTGTGCCTTATATGGCACTTATGCATTAAATGTAGGTACGTATTTTATAATGTATTTTTTTTTTTATAACTTCATAAAGAAACGTAGCAGTAGACGTACACAGTCTAGTGAAATACCCGAGGGAAGTGAATGCAGTTCAGCATCAGATGATGTTGACTAATATTATGTACCGTCGAAAAATAGTATTTTTTCACAAACATAGTTTTGGTGCGCGTTGTGCCATAAATGGAACGCAAAACATTTTAGGCTCTTTTGAAATGAATAAAGGTTAAAAATCATTTTTAATATTTTCCATTCAAAAATGACCCCAAAAAATCTAAGAGAGCATTTTATTTCAAATTAAAAAAAAGAAATCATGCGGAACGGCGATAACACTTCTTAACAGTAGACACTGTAAAGTATTTGTGAAAATATTTAAAATAATATTTTGGTGTTTAAATATTATCATTTTATTAAGTTCAAAAGTAAGATAAGGAATCCGTTCCTTTTTCATAAGAACTAGGAATTGTACGGATTCCTATATAAAATAAATAATTAACAACTCGGAATATAATACATCAGAAATATATACTCAGCATATATACTTACAATGTCACGTGAATGCGTATACTGCATAGTAATAATATCAAATAATAATACATTACATACGTTTCGCGAGCCAAAAAATTATTATAATCGTTGTGAACGAATTATTTTTTATAATAGTACCAGACGAACCGGCGGCGTAGGTCACACATACGCAGTACACACGGCTCCCGCGGGCTTTATTTCGTGTTTCGATTTTTTCCCCCTCGTTCGCAACGCACTCAGGTCGGGTCCGACGGATATTATAATATAATATAAATATTGCGCCGCACACCTATTACGACCCAATACACCTTGAACGCTCGGCACTCTGCGTCGAATTCCCCAATAGATACGATCGCGATTAAAAAAGACACAACGATAATATACGAATAATAATAATAATTCGGCGTGCGTTTTTCTCGTTCGCTACAATGCCTACCTGCATAGGATAAGGTGTGTTGGCTGTTATAAAAATTAACTCGATCCTAAAACGTCGGGAGGGAGGAGTTCTTGATTATAATTCGGGGTTACAAATTTTCGAGGCATTCTAAGATTTATTCTTATTTTACATTCTTAGCGATGGCGAGAAATGTATTGGTTTTACAAATTTTTTTCATTTAACGTTTGCCCTTAAATTTCCTTATAAAATAATATGCCGTTCGTTTGTGCTCTTGATAAAATGAATTTCGATGAAACGATTTGTTGATATAACGAATTACTTCTTGGTCACTTGAAATCTTTTACACCACTAGTCGACTGTAATATTTTTATCCCTAATGTTTTTAAATGGATTTAATCATTTTCGCTTTACGCATTTCCAATTTTCATAGATGAAGCTGTGCGAGTGCACAAAAATGGAAGTTTGCTTACTCCCTAAACGATAACACAAGTTTATAAAAAGAAATCAGCTTAATACATATAAATCCAATAAACAAAATATGTAGTATCAATACTACCAATGTATATGTATATACATGGTCATTGCTAAATCGCTTTTGGATAAAAAAGGTATTGTTGTACAAAAGTTTACAAACAACCTGTCAGCTTGCAGTATTTTAAAGAGGCACAATAATTTGGTTAGTCAACGTGTTGTAACTAATATATCATAATATCGTCCAGAAGTAATGCCGGATATCATTTAAGAATATTTTGATAACTTAAATAAAGTTCTTCAACACATCCCTGCTGAAAATATTTATAACTAAGGTGAGAGTAATCTACTAGACAATCCAGGAAAACAAAAAAAATTTCAGCGTGGTACAAAATATCCCGAGTGGGTTCAAAAACATTCAAAATCTTCAACATCGATTATGATTTGTGGTTCCGCTGCTGATGTTCTTTTACCACCTAATATTATATTTAAGTCAAGTGAAATAAAGTACCATGTAAAGTTTTAAGATTCAAAAAGTGGCTGATCGGAACTTTTTAATAAGTATTTCTATACGTAAAAGTGTTTACAGAACGAGAAAAAGAAAATGAATAAATAAACATCATTGTAAATTCATAAGCTTCTTCGTTCTGCTTAGAAACTAAAATACGATAACTACATTCCTAAATGATTACACGTGCGTTCTACACTGCAGTATGTGATTTATAAAGTTTAATTTTCAGGACACATTGCTATATCGCAAGTATACCCGAAACAATATTTCAATTGATCAACGTATTAAAATTTGTTTTTATTAATTCGGAATAAATTGAATATATATATTTTTTTAATTTGGCTCAAACGAGAATCGGGTTTATTGCCACTACTCGGTGTGTAATAATAATATAAAACGACGATCGTCAAGACCGACACACAATATACCAGAAAGTTGATTTAGTGGGACAAAATTAGATATTTTTGAATCAATATTTAAACTCGAAATAGCATTTAATTGAAAGATAGTTATTAATTAGATAATATGGATTTTTAAACCCGTAGCCCGCGTCATGTAGTGTACACAATCACCTAATGGTTAATTATAAGGTTTTTAATAACAAGCTAAATTGTTCTTGTGTATAATGTATTATTTAGTTCACATCGTCCATTAAATGATATTGAATGAAATTTTTTTCTTCTAATAAACCTATAGAGTCATGGAAGGTTTGTATAGTTTGTATTCTTAATTTTAAGCTAACTTTTACTTGTCTAATTTAAGTTATTATGTATGAAAATATTAGAAAATTTCAAATTTTAAAATATTAAAAGATATGAAGAAAAATGAGTAGATACTATTAGATAATATTTATATTAATATTTTCTAATAGCTTTATATGTCCTCTTAAATAAATTATTTAATTTTGTTGCGGTAATTTGCGGTTTATCATTTTAAAACCTATAAATTATACATTAATTGAAGAAAAATTGAATTTCATATTAAAAACAAACCACAAGAATATTTTACTTTAAATAAAACATTTAACTTATTATATTGTATTTTACCTTGTTTTAAATAATAATAAATGAATTAAAATTTTTAAATTTATATTTATTAAATAAATACAAATAATGGGAAATGAGAAATTGAATTAATTTCTTATTGACTTTAATTGATTTTATGAATGTACATTATGAAAACTGAACCTAAATTTGAAGTAAGTATCCAAAAAAAAGTTACATATAAAATTATTTTATAATTAAATAATTTTGTCCCCCTAAATCAACTTTCTGGAACACTATGCGACATTGTTATTACCGCGATCGGGTAAATCCGCCGCTCTTAAATCGTTTTCGCGTACACCGAAACAACCGCGGGTATTACGTCTTACAATATTATATATTATATTTATATACAATTCATAATATGTATGTATATATATATATATATTGTTGTATGTACACGTTTTAAAACACGCGATATCGCTCGAGACGTCAATCAATACCAAACTGGTCCATTTGGGTCGACAGCGCGGCGGGCGGCGTCGTCGTTATGTCACGTCTGGAATTTTCACCGACTGCAATGACAGTAATAGAAATAATAATAATAATAATAATAATAATAATTATGACTGACGTAGTGTTATCCGTGAACACGTAATACTACTATGTGCTTTCTTTTCTCGGACGCGCGAATAAAACGTCGTACGCGACAAATACGCGTTTATTGGATACCTATTGCATATATTATACTCTTTGGTAAATCCTAGACCTGGGGGTGACAAACCTTTTGAACACTAAGTGCTATGAAAAATATTTATTTATTTATTGTATCACGGACATATACAGTCCAATAACATAGTAATTATACTTAATATATATATATGATATATATACAACTCATTTACAAAATATAGTATCATAATATACAAAAAGTTTAAATGCAAGCAAAAGTTAAAATGTAAATGGTGTAAAGAGAAAAAAGAAAAAAGAGAACGTGAAGATAAATTAAATAAATAGAAAAATGAATACAAAGTAAAAAGCTAAACAAATATAATATTATTATTATTTCCACATCTTAACAATACATTTATAGGTGAAAATAACATATACTTAAGTGAAGAAGGTGATATATAAAATAAATCTAAATCCCTAACATTATAATTATATATTTTAAAATTATTGAGTCATCAATTTGATTGATTATTTAATAACTTACTTTAAAAAGAAACATACGAGTCATTTCTTTTATCTTGTAAAGAATTTAGATTTAAAAAACATAAAATATTATCATATCCAGAATGAGGAACCCTATCAATACCACATTTAAAACTAATAAATCTAAAAGTACTCTGTTTTGAACAGCTTCAAACAAGTTGTTAACACAAATATTATTAGTATCCCATATGAGTGTATTGTATTCTAACTGAGACCTGATAAGAGAAACATATAAGGATTTTAATATTATATGTATTACATTGAACGTTGTTAAAAAAAAAAAAGAAGTAATTATTATTCTATTGTACAATTAATGTAATAATATAAAAGTTTTGGTACATAATACTATATTGATATTATTATGTTAATAAATTATTTTCTTTCTTGATGTGATTTATGTTATTGAATATTTGATGTATATATTATGGCAGCTTACTCTCAATAAACGTAGATACCTTACTAAACGCATTACCTATTATATATTATTATTTTATTTACAGATAAAATTGCATAATCGTTGTTGACCGATTACACAAAATATTTTTACCCATTATATACAATATATTATATTATGTATAGTAAAAATATTTTAATCTTTTCACGTGCCATGGATTTGGCATCCCTGTTCTAGAACACATCATTAATTTCTAACAAGAAACAAAAAAACTCGTTCCATACATTCCCCCAAAGCCCCCAAAACTCGTTTTCACATAATTACGGTTATTAGAGCGGTTATTTGGCTAATATTTTAGACTTATAATTGTTGTATTTAGTGATGTTTGCACAAAATAAGGAAAACATTTTGCGTACAGTTGAAAAAAAAAATTATTAGCTCACCGCACATGCCTCGAAATACGGTTTATGCCATTAAATAAATAAATCTTTTTACTATCAACAATCACGGCGATCTGCTAGCACGAAAAAAAAAGCTGGACATAGTTCGCACGATGGGTGGGATTCTCTTGACAGGTGTATTGAATTTTAAAGAAACGATAAATCATTTCTTCAATAAAACGATTCTAAACGAGGGAATTTAATAATATAAAAAATAATTGAGAAAAAAAAATGTTAGAAAAATATCCAAAATTTTTTTTCACCAAAATCTTTCTTATATGATTTTCTATCTATGTTGAAATTTTCATAAAATTCGGATCAAAAAATGATGGTTTCCGAGTCGTTTTTGTCAAATTTTAGGTAGTTTTTTCCAAAAAAAAATTGAAGAATTGAGAAATTCAAAAAATGACCTCTTTAAAGTAAAATCTAGAGGCAAATCCGGTTTCAAAAAGTTATTGATCATATCTTTTGGACAAGTATTTCCATACAAAAAGTTGTACACAGAAAAAAAAAATAAACATTAGCTTCTTCACTTTGTTTAGAATCTAAAAAAACGACAAATAGACAGTTCCGGAACTACAAATTATGTATTAAACCAAATATAAATGTTTAACAATGAGATTTAATTTAAACTATGCAAATGTGCGGTCACAATCATTCATATTGACTGATATGAACCACTTCCCGAAAAACCAGCCGACTTAAATATTATAAAAAGTGTTTTCGAAATCATTTCGGAAACAAAAATGAAAATGATTGCATTAGTCCAGTGGTTCTCAACCGGTGTGCCGCGAAAAATATCTGATATTTGTCATTATATTATAATTATTATATTTTTGTCAAATAAGTGTGCGCATGTTGGCGAGTTTAACGTTTATTCGATTAACAATATTTGTTATAATTACTATATTTGTGTTTTTAGTTCATTTTACATAGTTAAAGTAAAATTTACACAATTGAATTCTCTTCTCTTTTCTTATACCAACATCCTAGTAGACTATTAATTATTCAAATTATAAGACCAATTGATAAAATTGTGACTATTAAATGTCAACCAATTGTGCAGATTAGACAATATATGTGTAGGTAAACTCTACAGTGTACAGTTTTAACACAGATGGATGTCTTTAGCGATGACTAATGCCCTCTTATGGTTACCAAAGTAGTTGTTGTCAAGTGCTTGAGTGTGCCGCGAAAATTTGTAACTTATAATAGTGTGCCGTAAACCAAAAAAGGTTGAGAACCACTGCATTAGTCTATCATCAGACGGAGCGACAGAGACTATCACTTATGCATACGAGTTCACGCAGTAGGAATAATTCAACGTACGCGCGCGCGCACCGACACAAACGATCGCATAAAAAATACGATTTATAATCAATGCACTCGCGCTGTACAACAAACCTATTGGTCGAGTTTACGGATTTTTTAAATTATTGTAATCGTACAAAATATGTAGGGCGGCTTTCGATCGCGTTACGACATCACGGCGATTCGGACTTCGTCGTGCTGCACACAATAAAAGTAGACATACATAATGTATTATATTATGTACCGTTCCTGTTCGACATTCCGTTTACACGTTGAAGAAAAGCACGTGTATGCTTAGTGCCTACGATATGATCTAACCGAAAGTAATATTTTAACATCGGCAGTTATGTATTTTATAAATATATTTCCACCGCGGGTACAGACGATCACTATTTTTAGTATTATATGTAGGGTTATAGGAGTTAGCACGTTTTTCAAAAATCATTCGAAACATATAGCCAAGTTATATAGAAATGCGTTTCATAACACCAGGAGTTGTATACAGTTTTTTTTAATTTGCATATTTCGGTTATATTTCAATTTTAAGTCCATATTTAACATATTTAATTTGAGTTTCTTTGGTATCGGAAAATTTTTTACTGAATAACTGAAGAGATTGAATATTATTTCATATTTTTATTTGTTTAAATGTAAGCTTAAAAAGAATAAAGATTAAAAAAAATAAAATAAATTTCATAAATAATAGAAGAAGAATTAATAATACATATTAAAATAAATTATACAATACAATTTTTAAATATTTTGAGTTTTTACAGTAAAATTCATGTTTTGTAAGAGATTATTTTAGCATTTTTGTACATTTTTAGAGCATAAATGTTTTAAGTTTTTTTTGAGCTTTAAGTCCTTAGCCCTAATTATACGTATACATATATATATAATTAATATATTTAGTTACCATGGTTATTAAGGTTAATCACCTATAAATACTACGGAGATAGCCACACGATTTTCAATTTGTGATAAGTTTTGAAATATTTGTTTGAATTTATGACTTTGTACCTGTATAGATTTACCGTTACTTATGTTTTTTTTCTACAATTTCTACGAACGATATCGATTGTAATTTTCCATTAGAGCTAATAAGATATTATTATTATTATTATTTTAATTATTCTTTCGTTCTTATAATAAGTATTCGTTTATTTTTTTTTTCCATTCGTTTTACACTGTACTCGCTGTAAAAACCATTATTTACTCTCAGAGGTACCTAACGGTTTCTCGACTAATTTTTTTTTTTTTATTTTATTACTTTAACGCTCGGCCACTGGGGTGAGTCGAAGGGGGCTGACGGCGATAACACTATATAAACCACCACGATTTTGTTTCCGGTAAGACGATATAATCAATAACCATTACACCCCCTGACCGATTCTAACCACACTCCGCACCACACTGCGGTTAAGCTTTGAGTAAAACCGATGTACCTATTATATCTGTTCAATATACAATATTACATTCGTCGTGACCTTTCCAGCACTAATCTATACGACCGATCTCATATCGTTTTTTTCGGTGCCTTCGGGTGTAAACGACGACAATGCGATCGGGTAAAAATCGTAATTTTATATTTTCCTACAACGGACGGCGAATGTAGAACAGCACGAAAACCAAACCACCGTGTATACCTTCAAGTAGCCAAAAACTGATCAGCGACATTCACAATCATCCCATTATTTTCTATAGCATATTATTATTAGGGCCCGGATTTCAATGCAAAATTCATATTTTTTTGGATGATGCTTTCCAACTACAAAATTTGTTTCATGTGACAGAGACCTCAAAACTAAAACTTTTATTTTGCATATTTCGATATTTTTTCATTTTTAGGGCATATTTCAGCATTTTACAGTCTTCTTATTCGTTTTAATGCATATTTGAACAGTAACTTTTCAATTTTAATTTAAAATATCTATACATCATACAAGTCAATAATTTAAATTTAGCTAATTAAAAATAATACTATCCATGTTTTTTCCTTAATAATACTATAAATCTCCCTGTAATTGCTATAAAGTTTGAATCTTATCTTTACATATGGCCATCTGGACTCGACAGACGGCAAATAGTAAAATAAATTAAAATATTAAAATGTATAGGACCTTTCTTCAGTGCATTTTAGCAATAAAATGCATTTTTTAAGGGTATTTTCAAGGGAAAATACAGGACATTTTATTTACAGGGCATAATTTAAGGGTATTTTTGACTGTTTTCATAGACCATTTTTCGAGGATTTTTAGTGCATTTAAATCCGGGCTCTACATATTATTATACAGGGTGGAAAAAAAGCCCGGTAGCCGTAAGAGCTTAGTAAATGGGAGTCTATTTTATTCTATAAATAAAACGATCGATCGGTGTTATACCATGATTCTTAAATAAAATAAGTTTTCAACAATAACCGTGGTACTGGATGGTAACATGTATTATTTTAGAGTAGAATATTGTTCAATAAATGGCGATTTCTTAAGAACGCTCACTTCCTTTTTTTTTCCTTCAATCAAACAATTCATCCATATATCACTCCTCAAAACTAAACAACAACTCATAAATTCTCCGCACGCACACATCAGTCAACGCAAATAACTCCTACAGAGTTTTTCATTTATAGTCCATTAAACTTTAAATACATTGCACCACGTCATTCGCTGACAAATCACTAATTCCATATCTCTCTCAACTTCATTTATACTGTAATAAGCTTGAAACAGTAAAAAACAGTCAAAGTAAGGAAAGGCAAGGCAACGCTCACACTTCATTTCAACTCTTTATAATTCACGTACTATTATTAAAA
>JAIPRM010009032.1:0-15239 GCA_025469315.1 Stegophylla sp. TES_Ste_2020
ATTGTGTTAGGTTTCTTTGTATATTTGTACTATCCTGTATTTTATAATACATTATTTCATGGTAACTCCTCGAATAGCCACAAAATCCTTAGTAACCAACATTTAACACCTTGATCAGTATATACGCATCCTTTGCTCAGCTTAGGTATATAATATTTCATTTGCTACATTTACCACTTAAAACTATATTTGATATTGGAATAATATATAGATTATATTATAGTAATATAAGTTATATTACTATATGATCTATATAATCTATATCTATATCAAGTTTTGATAAAAGTTATATTATATAACTTTTATCAAAACTTGTTATTTAATAATATCAATAAAATGTATGGTAATTTTACTGACAATGGTTGGCATTACTTTTTCAAATTAAAATCTTTATCACTTTTCGAATTCTTTATCATTTTCGGTCAAGTGCCGTTCACACACCACAGTCATTGATAACAGATAATATAATAGGTGATCAAAACTAAAGTATAACTTTTTCATATATATATATAAATATATATTTATTTATTTTTTTTTTTTTGTGTAAAGCCTAGTATAATAATATTAAGGTATAACATTTTAACTCTGTAAAATTATGTTAAATTCATCGTGCAACTACCACGGATTTGTAGTAAAAAAATTATTCGTATAAGACGAGCTGTAAATGAACAGGTAAAAAGTGTCCGAACAGGTTTTTTAGCTTGAATAAAAAACCAAAAATAACTCCTTCGCTCCACTATTATAATCGAATAATTTTATATATTTTTAGTGAAAATTAAGTTTTTTGTTTCTACTAAAAATAGTCCTATTTGTAAATAAGAAAAAAAAGTCTTTGTACCCAAATTAATAATTTGGGTTCTGAGTGTTTTATGCATTTGGGTTTGAACGCCACAATATAATACAATAATTTATTTGCAATTGTTTATAACCAATATCAATGGGGTTAATATGGGTATTAAGTGTTATTTTGTTACCTATAGGTACATCATATGTTGTAGCGGTGTTAAGGGAAGCAAATTTTCAGCCTAATCATTGTCCTACCATAGTCACCATGATTGCCACGCTTTTGCATTTGGGAATTTCGCTGACTTATCAAGGATTCCCAAAAAATATCAAAAAAATAATAAAATAAAAGCATAAAATGTCAATAATTTTAGTTTAAAGTTATTTTTAAGAAAAAAAAAAAATCAACGAAGAAATAACATTTGGTTTGAAATTTGGGTTTTGAAAATGTTATGGGTTTTTAAAGGTGCTACGGGTTAATTTGGGTGCAAAGCTTTGTGAGAAATGCATACTGTTTTCTCGGAAAAGAGATTTGAAGGGAAGCAGCTGTAAGTCGGAAAAAAGTCGCGAGTCCAGTGCGTCTAATGAGGGTAAATGTCACAACGAACCCCCTAGGCCACCCCGAGTCGTCCTTCAGTCGGTGTGCCGCCGTCTTACTTACTGTGTGTACACGTACCGCTCGAAATGTGTCATATATGACAAAAAAAAAGTGTGTACTTCGCACGTCGGGTGGGATTCTCTTGACGGGGCTGTATTGAATTTTAAAGAAACGATAAATTATTTTTTCAATGTAACGATTCTGAACGAAGAAAGTTAATAATATCAAAAATAAATGAGAAAAAAAAATGTCCAAAATTTTCTTGCACCAAAATCTTTCTCGTATTATTTTCTATCTATGTTTAAATTTTCATATAGTTAGGATCGAAGAACGATGGTTTCCGAGTCGTTTTTGTCAAATTTTGGGTAGTTTTTTCCAAAAAAAATTGAAGAATTAAGAAATTTAAAAAATCACCTCTTCAAAGTACCATCTAGAGACAAATCCGGTTTCAAAAACTTTCTGACAAGTATTTCCATTCGAAAAGTCGTACACAAAAATAAAAATAAAAAATAAAAATCATTGTGAAAACACTAGCTTCTTCACTTCGTTCAGAATCTAAAAAAATGACGAAAAAAGCGATAACAATACGCCCGCATCGTACCCGCGGTTCGCGTAACAACAATAAAGTAGCCGCCGCGGCCGCCGGGGAAATGCATCGCTTTTTTTTTTTTTTTTTTTTATTTTCATTTATTGTCTTCGTACAAAATCAACGTTGACTTTTGTTCTCGCCGTGGCATTTAAAGTGGATCAAGTCGGACGTTTTCTCGTATATATAACTACTGTAGTGCGCGTGTAGCAACACCGGCGGCAGCGAGTTCCCCTCGGCCACTCGACGAAGCAGCGTTTTGTAGGGACACACGCACGACAGAAGGCAAAAAAAAAAAAAAAAAAAGAGAGAGAAAGAAAGAAAGAAAACAAAAAATGAGTCACACTCGCCCTTCACGTGCGTGTTTGCCATTGTATCCCCCGAGGCCACACACTTGCCCTTTTTTCGACCGCTCCGCCGCTGCCACTGCCGTCGTCATAGGTCGGGTCGACTTGCTCTACTATTCTCCAGAGACGGCGAGTATAGTCGAAGAGCCGGGAAGTCGTCCGATAATAATAAAGGAATTACGTGCTGGTGGAAAACGTGAGCCCAAAAAAAAAAAAAAAAAAAAACCGGACAAATCTGAAGTGTTTGAAGAGAAATACACGTTTTTTTAAAAGTATTCGAGTAGTATTTTGGAAAAAAAAAAAGGGATTTAAAACGCTACAAAAAATACGTGTTTGCTAGTTATGCTAGTTACACGTCACACCATGGGTATTCTCCCGATTTTCGGGTGGCATACTCTTTGGGGGGTGGTTGTGTTGAATTTCAAAGAAACGATAAATTAACGCTTCAATTGAAACTAAAAATTCCAGTTTTGTATCGAGTATGTTTCGTAAACTGTCGTTTAACAATATAAAGTTATTCATGTCCATTTAAATTATTATTCGCGAAAATAATAATAATTGATTTCACCGTGTTTTGAAGTTTAATACTCTTATGAACAATAAAACTTAAAATAAGTTGACTTATATAAGAATAAGCTAGTATTGAGTTTTACATACAAAAACAACTTTCGTATTCAACGTAGGAATTTCAAACGCGTTTGAATGTATTATTTTATCGAACAATTTTATTACAATTCAGAAAAGTAATTAGAAATCATTAGTCGTTTTCGACAGAGTCAAAGACAACACCGAACGAACTAATCCAGTTGTTTTTGATTTTTTTTATTCTACGCCCTCTTGAAGATTTTTAAAAATCACACGCCCATAAATAATTATAAGTAAAAAAAAAAAATAACGTTTTTTTTTTTTTTTTTCTACAAATTTGTTTTTATTTCTTTTAGATTCTGAGTGAAGTAAAGAAGTTTTCGTTCCGGAAAATTTATCCAAAAGTTTCGACCAGCAAATTTTTGTATCAGATTTTGAAATAAACGATATTCTAAATATATTTTTAAGGGTATTACGTTATTGGGAGAAAACAGGGGATTATTAATTGGTTTTAAGGTAATACGAAAAAAAAAAGCAAAAATTAACTGTGTCTACTGTCTATTAAAGTATGTTATTCAACAATATTTCTTTTGGCTATATTTTTCTTTGAACGTTTTCGTACTTGAACATTGTATTATTGTATGTGAATATTTTTCTATCTGGACGTTTTTCTATCTAGTCATTTTTTTCCTCGACTATTTTTGTTGTGGACATTTTCTATCAATAATATATAAAATATATCGACCTTTTCGTTTTCCGAGCAATCGCACACAAAACGCTCGTCGATTATTTTTATACGCGTTACAAAGTTTTTCCATCACAGTAAACTTCCACGAAGCTACGTTGCTACAAAGTTCCACAGAGTAAACCCACGCATAATGATTAAAAACGTCTCACACGAAATGACGCGCGTGTTCCAGTCTACGCGCGTTTCTCGGACGGCAATTGGCTATCGTATTACGAGCCGTTCACTGTTCAATCGTGAAAAGACGGAATTTATTTCGGATGAACCGAATTCGTGCCACCTGCAGTGGTGAATCATCCAAAACAAATTAATTCCAAATTCCAAATCTCTGTTTAAAATATGTAAATTTTAAACAATAAATTCGAGTACCACGTGAATGATAGTAGTTGTGTCTAGATTTTAATGATCTAAACATTTTGTAAAAAAAATCTATAAAAAGAAATCTTGAAAATATGCAAAAATGCCTATAAAACTCCAAAAATTACTTTAAAAATAAAAATTATAAAAAAATCCACTTAGAATATATAGTTAGTACTATAGCATAAAACATTGATAAAATGTGTAGAAAAAAAATGACAAAAAATCTAATAAATACTTAAAATATAATATATCATTAGTATACATTTTTTAAAATTCATATGGTATCTCAGTAGTTTAAAAAAAATAAACAAATATTGTTATGTGTGTATTTTTATAAATTAATTTTTTCTAATCATTGATTTTGTTTAATTAAATGCTAGTATAGCACTGATTTTTCAAAAAAAAAAAAAAAACTATGAATCAACGGGAAATAAAAAAAAATATTAATTTCCATTTGTCCAGATAAATCATAATTATCTTTTATTTCAGCGCGTTGGTGAATAATTCTAATCTCTATCTAAATAAATACTTTAACCGGATAATTTTTTAGTCATTAATGAATTTAATTTAATTATCGAAATGGTCGTGTGTGAAACATATAATATGTTCCACAATACGAATTCGTTTTAGACCGAATTTCCGTAGGTATCGAAATAAACGTAATTTATTATTTTATTTCGTCGTACAGTGACATATAGTTTATGAAATGTATACCTCTAAAATAGTATTATATGGCGAATGTGTGTAACGTATATGACTTTTATGGGTATTGGATATACCGCCGATATGCGTGTCTATCGTCGCGCGTGCAATATGGTAATGGAGTCTCATATTTTGCTGAACGCGTTTATCGATCCGTCGTCGAATAAGTATCTAGTGCGATTTGAATTTTGGAATTGCGTTTGAATTCCACTCGACTTAAAACTGACTTTTCGTTTTTTAGATTCTGAACGAATCGTTCTTACAATGATGTATATTTTTTATACTTCTCCTGTGTACAACTTTTCGTATGGAAATACTTGTCCAAAAGTTTCGATCAGTAATTTTTTGAAACCGGATTTGCCTCTAGATTGTACTTTAGAGAGGTCATTTTTTGAATTTCTCAATTCTTTTGGAAAAAACTACCCAAAATTTGACAAAAACGACTCGGAAACCATCATTTTTTGATCCGAACTACATGATAATATAAGAGAGTTTTTGGCGAAAGAAAAATTTTGAAAATGTGAAAAAAATTTTTGGACATTTTTCTAACATTTTTTTTCTCATTTATTTTTTATATTATTAACTTCCTTCGTTCAGAATCGTTTTATTGAAGACATGATTTATCGTTTCTTTAAAATTCAATACACCCGTCAAGAGAATCCCACCCGTCGTGCGAAGTACGTCTGGCTTTTTTTATCTCTGAGGTTTACCGATTCGCTTTAAATAGAAAATTTTAAAACTATTTCAAGCTCTACTCTTTATTGGCTATTATGTTGGGAATATTATTGATGGCGTGAATGAAGTAGTTATTTGTTTAAGTACGTTGGTTTTGTGTTAATTATTTTCGAGGGGTTTCAGGGTTCAAACCCCCCCTGAAATTTTTTTTTAAATCAAAATAAATAAAATTATAAAGCAATTATTATAATAATTAATAATATTACTTCATGATAATGTAATTATTATTATGGCAAACAGATTTTGTTGAGATTTTTTTTGTCCTAATTTATTTTGTCAAATAAATACGTCTCTTTATAATCTAAACCCCTTTCGAAATGTCATGCTGGCTACGGCCTTGGATTTACCAATTTTTGGTTTACCGACGAATTTTAGATTCTAAATGAAGTGAAGAAGCTAGTGTTTTTACAATGATGTTTATTTTTATTTTTTTTCTGTGTACAACTTTTCGTATAGAAATACTTGTCCAAAAGTTTCAATCAATAACTTTTTGAAACCCGATTTGCCTATAGATTGTACTTTAGAGAGGTCATTTTTTGAATTTCTCAATTTTTCAATGTTTTTTTTAGAAAAAACTACCCAAAATTTGACAAAAACGACTCGAAAACCATAATTTTTTGATCAGAATTTTATGAAAATTTAAACATGGATAGAAAAATCTATAAAAAAGATTTTGGCGCAAGAAAATTTTGAAAATATGAAAAAAAATTTTGAACATTTTTTTTTTTCTTATATTATTAACTTCCTTCGTTCAGAATCGTTTTACTGAAGAAATGATTTATCGTTTCTTTAAAATTAAATTCATCCGTCAAGAGAATCCCACCCGTCGTGCGAAGTATGTCCGGCTTTTTCACATTGTATTGTTCGCCGAGCAGTCGTGCCAACCGTTTCCACCCACTCGCGAGCGACGGCCGCGACACTGTAACTAAGTATATAAATACGACATCCATCATTCTGTAGATGACCACCACACAATCGAACGTTTTCCACTCGGTTCATCTCTCTACGAATTGACACATCACGATTTGGTCCATCGATGCTGCGCGTTAAATCGGTCGAATCATGACGACGTTTTTTTTTATACGTTGCATACCACGTCGTCAGTCATCTCACAATGCCATTGCGACGCGACTTTGTATTAATCATAAATCTTACTTTTAACAAATAAATGTTTCAAACGTTTAAAACAAAACCACTTGTTTCAAACAATTTAAATACACGTGCGTTTAAAACACTTAGCAATCCCGTCTAGTGATATGCCACTAGGAATATTCCCCGGGCAATGTTCCCGGCAACAAGGAATATTCCCAAACCTCTTGGGAATAATCCTTGAAAAAAATTTTATAAATAATTAAATGATTATGACTGTATCAATAATATGAGTTTAAGACTTTATTTCGCACCTACTCTGCTTTGTTAAGCATAGTAATAATTATAAATGTTTTTTTTTTTTTTATTATTATTCAAATTAATTACAATAATCTTTACACTCGCGACTAGTATACACTTAAATTATATTTATATCGAATAAATATTAATTTTTTTTTTAATCACCCAAAAACTCCAATAATATTTTTGGTAAAAATACATTTGTAATTCGGATCAGTCACAGTTATAAATTTAAGTAAACATTGAAACATATTTTGAACAATACTTTTATTTTAAATATAATATTCCCGGTAAATTCCCCGTCTCAGAAATATTCCTGGAAACATTCCCCGGGAATTCCCCGGGAATTTGTACATCACTAATCCCGCCCGAGACGCTTCTCGCCGTCCAACGATACAAGAAAAAATAGAGCAATATTGAACTTTTTACAAAACCATATTTTTGTATTATTAATTTTTTTTTTTTTTTTTGACAGTTGACCTTTCGTTTTAACGCCGAGCTTTTAAAACTTTCTATACTGACATTCAGAGAGAAAAAGAAACTGTTGGCTGACTTAACGTTTTTTGACGAAATTCTTTAAAAAAAAAAAAAACAGTAGTATTTAGGTGAAGCGGTCACAAGCAGTTGTAAATAGAACGGATTTATAGTAATTTTCGATTCCGAGTGGAGCGAAGAGCTAGCGGATTAATAAAATAATTTCATAATTTTTTATTTCATGCTCGAAAAAGTACTCAGTCAATATGTTTAGAACGTGTTTCCGGTGAAGGATTTAAGAGAATGGTGTTTAAGGAGATAATTTTCTCTATTCTCGACAATATTTTCCAAAACCGAAGAAATTTCGGTAAAAAAGACGTAATATACGGAGTTTCGTTAAATTACTATAAACTCGAAATTGTCATCCAGTAGTAAAGACAGAGGTGTTTTAGAATTTTGAATTATTGGTATAATGAATTGAGCATTTAATGCGACTTGTCCGTCAAAGCCAAATGAAATTTCAAATTTCAAATTAACGTTTTTATTTCACTCGTTTTTAGATGTTTATATTTTTATATTGAAATCAGTTGAGTAAACTCATAACTCAATCGCATCACTGTATGTGTTGCACTTAAGCTCAGCTCGGAATTTTGTTTTATTCAAGAAATGATTTGTCGTTTCTTCGAAACCCAGAACACACCCACGAACCACCGACAGTATTCTGCTAGAAGAGCGCAAGAATGCTCACGGTGGTGTGAATCGTGTTCGCGTTATTTTAGTTTTGTTCCTCTTGTCCACGTGACTTGTTTGACTTCTGATCTCTGAACCTCCGCGTTTGAAATAAAAGGTCGCGTTTCGAACCGGCTCGAAAACAATTATACGTTTTACATGGTAAACACGGATATTATATTATTTGCGAATGATAAATTACATAAGCGCCATAACGTAAATCAAACTATCTAACTATAATAATACTAATTAACGTGTCAATCGAATAAAATTCACCGCGTGAACAGCAGTTTTCTCCTCGTTGTGAAATCTTTCGCCAATTTTAATTGATACAATTACAATACGCTTATTATTTATAATTCGATACAATAATAATTGTTTCCGCACGTTACTGTCAGGACCCAACTCGAAGAGAGTTTATATCTGTGCACTTCGAACAGTAAGGAATTTTTATCACCATTATGAATAAATATAGATTAAAAAATTATGGAATTTGTAACAATATTTAAATTGAAAATTAATTGTAAACGAATTTGTAACGAGTAATAATAATTCGTCATTAATCGGTAATCGAATTTTTATTAGATAGGTATTGTGTTTATATTTTAGATTCTGAATGGAGTGAAGAATCTAGTTTTTTTACAATGTTTATTCGTTTTTTATTTTTATTTTATGTGTACACGTTTCCGTACAGAAATACTTGTTCAAAAGTGTCGACCAGCCACTTTTTGAATCACAATTTGGCTCCAGAGTCTAGACAATGCTTTCAAGAGGTTATTCTTCGAAATTCTCTATAGAATTCCAAAATTTGAGAAAAACTACATTTTCTTCCCCCCCCTCCGCCCCAAAAAAAAGGATCACGTATCAAAAATGTTCTTTTTCTAAAATATTTTTCATAATATTGTCTATTTATACTTAAATTTGCATAGAGTGTGGATTAAAAAAAAAAGTTAACGTTTTTTAATCGTAAATAATTTTAAAGTTTTGACGTTTTTGTCAAATTTTGGATAGTTTTACTCAAACTTTTGAGAAACTGTTGAGACTTTTGAAAAACGACCTCTTAAAAGTACCATCTAGACTCTAGAGGAAAATTCTACTTCTAAATGTCGTTGGTCGATACTTTTAAACAAGTACGAGGTCGTAAACACATAAAACATAAAAAATAAATACATTTCATTGTAAAAACATAAAATAAATATATAAAGATTTTTCAAAAACGTTTTGGGCGGGGGGGGAGGTGATCCCTTTGGATATGAGTATATGACCATGAATATTATTATATGTAACCATAGAAATTATAAAATACTTGTTCTTAATAATATTGCCATAGATCTCCGAATTTTTACGATGGTACTTAACAGTAATTTATTTTAACATTGTAAAATAATTTTTTAAGATATCAAAAAAAAAGTAAAGGCTAAAAATTATCATTGGGCAATTTTCTCTAAAACAAAAAACACGAAAGTCCATTGATGGTCATCGTTAATCAGGATCAGGGTATCGAAGCGATTACAAAAATAATATTTATGAAAACTTTTGTTTTTTGCTAATAAGTAGTAATAATGAAGTTTATTTTTAAACTTAAGATAAGAGTTTTTTCAAAAAGGTTAAGGGGGGGGGATTGAACTCTGGATACGGCTATGTTATTGTTACATAATATTTCGAATTATTTTTCGGCGTACACCTGGCTCGTCGTCGTCTTGCTCGTACCGGCCGGATGAGAAAATAATATTTCGATCGGATGAAGCGTCCCGAAACCAGCCGTAATTATTAATAATAACAGTTTTTCTACTACTGTCGAAAATGATTTAAATTTTATTTTTATTTTTTCGTGTTAAGTAGGTACAATGCACCGTCGGAGAAGGGTTGAAAGTGTAGAGAGAGAGAGAGAGAGAGAGAAAAAAAAGGAAGAAACACGGCCGGAAGTAACGTTACGCTTGCCCTTGCGGAACATCCGGCCGTTTCTCGACCAACCGTGCACTCTAGAGAATATTAATATATAACATCCAGCGGGATTAGTATCTGCAGCAGTAAGTTTCATCAAGGACTGACTAAAACTGATAATTTTCTCTCTCTCTCTCTCCCTCTCTCTCTGTCTGTGTCCGAAACAATAGAAAATACCGTCCCTCGGCCGCCTCGTGTAAACAATACAAGTCTTTCGGTTGTGATTCGTACAGGTAACCGTCAACAACAACAACAACAGGTGCCTTACCCGTGTAAATTACATTCAGTTAGGGGTTAGGTCTCCGTCGTAGGTAATGTGACGACCGACCGAATAAAGTAATTAACAGGAATGATGCGTATAATAATTATTATCAAATAGCCTTCGCGGTTAACTAACGACATGTGTAATGCGTATGAGCACTAAAAATTCAATTATTATAAAACTACCGAACGATTTACATATTACACGGATAATAATTATTATTGTTTAGCCGCTCGTTTTTGTTACTACGACTGATTCACTGTTGATACCATAGAGTAAAAAATATAATATAGAGGGGCCATACCGTATACACTGTTATGTATAGTGAATTGAAGCAATCAAATGGAATACGCTAAGAGTGACCATTTTGAGAAAAATATAATTATTTTTCTCATTTGGTTGGTACCACTTTAAATTTTCATATTATCATATTGTTTTATATTAGTTTTGAAATTGTATACTTACATGAATCATTTTAATCAGTTATTTTTGGGCCACATAAAAACAATTGGCACGTGGTGTAGTCATACTAAAGTTATGTTTTCACAACAGGTAATACTTTTTTCTTAACTAAGAGATCATAAAGGAATTTTAAAGTATGATAACAGTTTCTTATCAGTGATCTGATTAAGCAAGGGATACAATATTTCAATACGGTAATTTGATTCTTTTCAATAGGTCACTCTGAGCGTATTCCATTTCAATGCTTCTTTTAGGTATACGTATGGCCACGGGTTGGTTGATACCGATATAATAATGCAGTAGTATCCTTAAATCAGAAATATAATAATTAAATCATCAAAGGGAACCCTTAGAAAATAATTTGTGTTTGGCGGAACCCAAAGCCAATGCGATCTTAATTTTTGGACTATTAACAATGAACGTGCATCCATATTATATTTGAGACATTATAACTTTATGTTTGCAACTGTAAATTTATAGGAAACATCAATTTTAATGTAAAATAAATATTTTCCGACGTACAAATTAGTTAGATTCTATATTATGAAAAAAATTAATTAATTAAAAAAATCTGTTCGCAGCACAGTTGTGGCGAAAATGTGAAGAATTAATTAATCGTTCCTACAATCGTGTATTAGTACGTATAAACAAAAAATAAACGTATAACATAAACGGGAAACCAATTGTTTTTTTTTTTTGTTTTTTGTGCGTCCGCACATAAGTAGGTAAAACGAATCGGAAACGTAGGTCACCGTAAATCACCGACGAGGACTTGCACGTTTAAACGTATCACACATTTATTTGGCAAAAAACAAAAAAAATTATGTGATTTTTTTGCTCTCCGCGCGCGTCTGCTCTGCGTGAATTAATTAAATCGCCGTTTAGTCGGTGTTCATAGACCAGTGTTTCTCAACCTTTCACTGTGTCCACCCCCCCCAAATTAAATATTAAATTTTTAGCGACCCCTAAAATATATGTTTATTACATTTGTGTACAGTTTACGTATGTTGTAAAATTACCAATAGTAATAAATATGATTTTAAAAAAACATAACGTATACATTTTGCAGTTTTTGAAAATATAGAAAACTTTTTTTTTTGTTCTGTTTAACTATAATATTATGCGTAAAAAAATCAAATATTTAGAATCATTCTTAAATTAATATGGTTTGATTGTTATTGATCTGAAATAATTTTGTCGATCTTTGGTTTAATAAAATTTATTCAACAAATTTCTAGTCAGTTTTCCAATTTAATTTGTATTATAGTAGTCAGAGGGAAAACTTTCATTTCACATATTAATTAGTAGTTGAAAATGGACTAAATGTATTTTTGATATTTTAGTTTCAGCTAAGTTAACATGCTCATTGTATCTTAACTATAAACTATTAAAAGTTTTAATCAAAATTGACAGTCGATTCAATCAACAGTGATAGCTTGTTTTGCTATGGATTTTTTTACTTTTATATTGTTCTATATTGATTTATAATATGTTAGCAACCCCCTAAATAATTAGTTGGCCACCCCCAGGTTGAGAAACACTGGACTATAGACAACACAACAACAAATTAGGTGTAATACTGCATACCCAATTACGTGCACACAGTTACTGTAGGACGTATATGCACTGTAGCAATTAGATCTGCAGTGTTTGTTCTAAATAAGAGACTATCCGACGGAGAGGACGTATATACTTAGGAACAGAGATCGCCGCTGCAGCAAACGGACTCGTGTTGTTTAACAATAATAATAATATTATAACCGGCAACAACAACAACAACAGCAACGGACAGATAATATTATTTTTTTTTTTTTTATTATATTGGAATTTTCCGGTCAGCGATCGTATAATGGCGTATATCTTCTTTTTTTTACAGTGATGATGAGAGGAAAACACGTCAACGGAACGACCCAATTTTGCACGTGTGCGTTGCGCGTGTTAGACGACGACGAGAAGAAAACTCGAATGAAAAATTTATATTTTTCGTATGTGTCGTTTCGCTTTGCACCGTTTTAATACTCATATCTATATACGTATATAGTACACGTCACGTTATCACAACCGGAGTCTGAGCAGAAATATAACAGTTAACAAAACAATAATAATAATAATAGCGGCGATAATAGTAGTAATGATGATAGTTGTGGGTATAATATATAGCGCAGTAAAACAGAGAAAAAAAAAACGTGCTCACGTCGGCTACACAAAACACCATCGCGGCTATAATGGACCGTATACACGTCACGTAACGTCACAGCATCCTCCGGGCGCTTAAAACTCAAACGATCGATCTGTGTTGCAGTCGTTTAAGACACGTGCAGAGGTACGCCAGTTGCTGCTATACCATAATACGTATATTAGCAGCAGCCCAGTTCGAGTAGATAAAAATATATAACAATACACTGATAATGGGCGTAAATTGGGTAGTTTTAATGGGAGGGGGGGGCAAACTTGAATTTTTGTAGGTATTTCGATAACCAATTCAGTAACGTATTTTCAAATTTTATTTTTAACAAAAAATTAAGAACTAGATGGTCAATTATAATTTTGTTTTTTTAATCTTTTAAACTTTTCTTAATAATTCAAAACCTCTTTTCAATAATTTTACAAAATATCAAAGGGGGCATTGTCTAGTTTAATTTTAAGTGTGGGGGGGGGCGTTGTCCCCTCTCTGTTTACGCCTATGACACTGATAAACACACACTATACAACAGTGATTCTCAATCGGGGTGAACTTAAACAAGGGTGCCGCCAAAATGTTTGAATTATAATTTTTAAGAAAAAATAATTTCATGAAAAACATAATGTATGTGTATAATAGCAGCATAGATTATATAAAACCTAGTGTGTTTATTTTTTTTTGTAATTTGTAGTAATACTTTAACGTTCTATTTATTTTAATTGGCATACTGGTTTTATAATATACAATTGAGGATTTCGAAAAATTACATCTTAAAAGTACTATATAGAAGCAAATCGTAATTCAAAAAGTTGTTGTCGAATCTTTTATGGAAGTATTTCTATACGAAAACGTGTACACATAAAAAAAAATAATAATAATAATAAAGAAAATTGTAAAAATACTGGCTTTTGCCACTTTTGGTTATACATGGCTAAAGAAAAAACAAAATTAAAAATTATAAAATATATAAATACACGATATATTAATAGAGTTTAGGGCGTCTCAGAATTTTTCAAAAATATACGGGGTGCCGTGAGTCAAAAAAGGTTGGGAACCTCTGCTATGTAATAACGAAGATACGAGAGGACGGCTGATCTGTATCAATCTGCAGCAATTCCCCCCTCCCTTTCTCCTACCCGTTTGGATACAACGATTCGTAGAGATTTGATCATTTTGTTTGAAAAAAAAAAATCGTAGGTTTTGATGAGAGAGAAAAGTTATTAACACCAAGTATAACGTATATACAGTTACCGCGCGGTAATTTCGCACATTATACTTGTGCAGAAGTGTTTATTTTTGGCTCGTTAACTCGTTAATTCGTTCGGACAAGCCGAAAAGAAAAGAAAAACCGTTCTTTTCAATTACACGCGTTTGAAAACGATATTATTCGGTGTCCGTATCGTCTGCACCTACGCGAGATATATAATATTTTCATTATATTTCTAGAATTCGTTACGAGTAGGTCTCGGATTTATACGCACCGTCACAGAGCCCCATTTACACAAGGACATTATGGGTATTTGTCCAGGGCCCATGCGGATCAGCGGCCCACAAAATTAATTTAATTATTATTCAAATTTTAATCAACCCCTTAAAAATCCATAAAAATAAAAAAAAAAAATCGCACATTGAAAAATATTAATCATATTTTTCACTGTGACAAAATGTAGATCAGATAAGAAATACCTAATAGAATTAAAATGGTCTATTATTATTTATAAATTATAATTATTATTATTCACCAATTATAATTGATTGAGTGTTATTTTTATAGAAAAAAAAATTATAAAAGTTGTAATGATTTTATAATACTCACGTTCAAAAATGTTTCGCTATATTAATTCAGTATTGATTGAATATTATAATATTTACTAATTATAATTTAATGTGTACGGTTGATAATAATAGGTAAATTTTTTAGATTCTGAACGAAATGAAGAAGCTAGTGTTTTTACAATGATGTTTATTATTTTTTTTTTTCTGTGTACAACTTTTCTTATAGAAATACTTGTCCCAAAGTTTCGATCAATAACTTTTTGAAATCGGATTTGCCTCTAGATTGTACTTTAGAGGGGTCATTTTTTGAATTTCTCAATTCTTCAATTTTTTTTTTGGAAAAAACTACCCAAAATTTGAAAAAAACGACTCGGGAACCATCATTTTATTATCCGAATTTTATGAAAATTTAAACATAGATAGAAAATCTTATAAAAAAGATTTTGGCACGAAAAAATTTTGAAAATGTGAAAAAAAAATTTGGACATTTTTTTTCTTATATTATTAACTTCCTTCGTTCAGAATCGTTTTACTGAAGAAATGATTTATCGTTTCTTTAAAATTTAATACGCCCGTCAAG
>JAIPRM010009033.1:0-15239 GCA_025469315.1 Stegophylla sp. TES_Ste_2020
ACGACTCGGAAACCATCATTTTTTGATCCGAATTTTATGAAAATTTAAACATAGATAGAAAATCCTATAAAAAAGATTTTGGCGCAAGAAAATTTCGAAAATGTGAAAAAAATTTTTGGACATTTTTTGAAATTTTTTTTTTTTTATTAACTTCTTTCGTTCAGAATCGTTTTACTGAAGAAATTATTTATCGTTTCTTTAAAATTTAATACGCCCGTCAAGAAAATACCACCCGTTGTGCGAAGTACACCCATCGTGCGAAGTATGTCCGGCTTTTTTCTAATTGTATTTGATTCTAACTTGAAACTATTCTTATGTATTTTGGTAACTCCGTGGGCGTAGAATTTTTTATTCTAAACAACACAACTGTTCTTAAAATGTATTAGACATTTTTATGACAATTTAAGGTTAAATACTGGTTTTTTATTTATTAGAAAATATCATTCAATTTTTCACTATATTTTAGGTACCAGTTACTTGTATGCAATTATAGTATACTAGGAAATCGATGACTGGAAGAACACTACTGGTAAAAATCCATTATATCATTTTTATTTTTATAAATAAGTTTTACCATTGTAAATCTAAATATTGAGTGCAAGAACCAAGTAGGTACTAATACAGCCTTCCTTAATTCATAACTAGTTACCGGCATATTTAAAATTTGAATAATTGAATAACAGAAAAGCAGTACTTATCTAGTAATAAAACTGTTATTATTATCACTGATTTTTATTGAAATATATATTTTCGGAAGACTATTACTTGCGTAGAAAAAAAAAAAATGTATAATATTTAATGTGATTTTTTTTTTTAAGTGTATTTCTCAATGTTAAAAATAAAATTGTATGGTAATGTATTAAACTTAAGTTATTGAAAATAAAGTTTTGTTAAAAATTAAACTTTTTTTTTCTTTTAAGATGTGTTTTTTAGCGAAATTACCCACTAAAACTTAATTGAGAAGGAAAACAGGGCTTGTCCAATGATTTTTTTTTTTTAAATTATTAAAGCATAAACACAACTTTTTTTAATAACCAGTGATTACATTAACAAGTTCTTGGGAATCACAGAATGCCACAATGATTTACTAGGTTTAATGTCTCTTATAGGTTAAAGCGAAATTTTTAAGCTCTAAAACATGGTTATTTCGATTTGGGCCGTCATTAGTTGTTCCAGGCGATATATTATATTGAGACGAAAACTCATTAAAGACAGTAATAAAAATAATTTATGATGACATTTTATCGGATTCGACGAATCTGACGTCCAGTTGAATTTTGATTGTAACAGCAGTTTCGTGTGAGCGGAAAGAATGACTGACAGTGATGCGGGACGTATCGCCGACCACCGACTGAGTGATGAACTATCAGCTGTAGGGGATACTTCGAGAAACCATAGACTCCTAATCCCTTATAGTTCGAGCACTTGACCCAAAAACGGAATCGAGTGAATTGTGTACTAAGTCTCCAACTAATTATGTACGTTTTGATTCTGAACGCAGTGAAGAAGCTAGTGTTTTTACAATGATGTTTATTTTATTTTTTTTTCCTGTAAACACTTTTTCGTACTTTTGTCCAAAAGTTTCGATCAGTAACTTTTTGAAACCGGATTTGCCTCTAGTTGGTACTTTAAAAAGATTATTTTTTGAATTTCTCAATTCTTCAATTTTTTTTTTCTTAAAAAAACTACCCAAAATTTGAAAAAAAGACTCGGAAACCATCATTTTTTGATTCGAACTTTATGAAAATTTAAACGTAGATAGTTAATAATATGAGAAACATTTTGGCGCAAGAACATTGTGAAAAAAAATTTTGAAAATTTTTCTAAATTTTGTTTTCTCATTTGATTTTTTCCCCTTTATATATTAGATAAAAAATAGTAATGTATCGTAAAGTAAAGTAAAGTGTAGACAAAAAGTCAGAACACTTTGCACTGCGGATATTCTTCGCTCTTTGGGTCAGATACTCATGAAAATTATGGCTATTATTGTTCTTTATATTATTTACTTCTCTCGTTCAGAATCGTCTTATCGAAGAAATGATATAATATCTTTTCTTTAAAATTATACACACCATTCAAGGGTATCTGACCCGAAGAGCGAAGAATATCCGTGGTGTGAAGTATGTCCGGCTTTCTTGTCTATATTTTACTTTCCTTTTTTTTTTCTAACCAGATATTCTACATGAATATTCATAGACGTGAAACCATCTCTGTAGTTCACTTTGGCGCCAACCTAATTATCGTACATTTCCTCTGTCGGAATATACTCAAAGGGTTTCCAACACATTCGCTGTACATAATCATACGCACGCACATACATATCGAATACTTGTGTCAATTGTATATTGAAATACAACACCAGTGTTGGGCAAGTTTTAAACAGCTCGTTTAAAACAAATGATTAAAACTACAACAAACGACACATCACTACAATCATGCTTCGAACAAAAATATAATATGTTTCTATCAACAAATAAAAAATATCAACAGTAATTGTTTGATGTGTACGCATGTTTGATAATTATTGTAATATGCGTAGTATCCGAAATTCGTCAATGATAAGTTATTGTTAATATTTTTAAGATTTAAGCAGTTTAAATTTTGGAATATGTAAACGTAAAATAATTTATGTAAATATAATAAAATAATTCATGTACATATAATTTCATTATACATGGATAATGATTGATTTTGCAGTAATTTGAAGTTAAAAGCTCTGATGATTAAAAATAACTATAATTGATTTTATCGAAAACGTAAGTATAAAATGAGTAACAATTAAAAAAAAAAAAGCCGGACATACTTCACACGATGGGTGTTCTTCGCACGACGGGTGAGATTCTCTTGACGGGTGTATTTAATATTTTAAAGAAACGATAAATCATTTCTTTAATAAAACGATTCTGAACGAGGGAACTTAATATATAAAAAATAAATGAGAAAAAAAATATTAGAAAGATAATGCAAAACTTTTTTTCACATTTTCAAAATTTTCTTACTCCAAAACCTTTCTTATATTATTTTCTATCTTTGTTTAAATATTCATACAATTTGGATCAAGAAATTATGGTTTCCGAGTCGTTTTTGTCAAATTTTAGGTAGTTTTTTCCAAAAAAAAAAAAATTGAAGAATTGAGAATTCAAAAAATGACCTTTTTAAAGTACAATCTAAAGGAAAATTTGGTTTTAAAAAGTTATTGATCGAATTTTTTGGACAAGTATTTCCATACGAAAAGTTGTATACAGAAAAAAATAAAAATAAACATCATTGTAAAAAAAATAAGCTTCTTCACTTCATTCAGAATCTAACACTAGTTTCCTCACTTCGTTCAGAATTTAAAAACAATAATTAACTATGCTAAGTAATAATAAGGAAGAAAAATCTGCTATTATTTGGATTAATCGTCATTTGAACAGGAATTCGAACTTTAAACGATTGTAAAAGATTATTTATGTCGACTTTCATGAAGACTATACCATGTGTAGAAAAATACGTGAGAAATTTTGAAATAAAAGAATATTTTTTTCGGATTACGAATTAAATGTTTTATGAGATTTTGATTGAAGAAAAAAATCTTTATTTTACGTACAAATGATCAGTTTAATTACAATTCTAGCTCAAAATTAAAATGTTTATAGTTTTTATTATTTATTAAAATATTTTATTAGTTATTTAACATGTGAATAAAAGTATATTACATTTTCAGCTAAAAATATCAAAAATTCAAATTTATATTAGATAAAAACTTACGAAAAAAAGGGAATTTCAAAATTCAATCTTCATTCAAAAATGGTCCAAAAAAAAATGTCGTCTTTATTAAATACACTATTTTTGATAATTGTAGGTGAAAAATTCGAGTTTCTAGGCTTAGTTTTAAAGTTAGAGCTAAACTACTAAAATCTTTATGGAACGTTAAATTTTTCAGTTATTATTCAATTCTTTGGTAGTTTTTTTTTTTTTTTTTTTTTGTTATTGGGAAAAGTATTAATAATTTCCAATAGTCAATTTCCATAGTCACACAAAATTAAGTCAATTGTAAATGTATTTTTCAGTAATGTTAAGAAAGAAACATTATGATCACTGGTAAAAATTTGTTGATGGCGGAATCGATAGTGGCGGAATCGATGCTGTTTTGGCGGAATCGATAGTCATCCAAAAAAGGTTGGTTGTAAACTCGGCCCGATAATTTTTACCAATAAAATATGATAAGCACGAAAGAACAATCACAAAATATAAAAATAAGGAAATAACAGTGAGTGAATACGTCAAACACATGGTTTGTTACTTGAAAAAATAGATTTATATTACAACCTTACATTAGTACTCTATAATTTTTCACCCATATTTTGACACTTATAATTTTACATAAATATATTTTACTTATATTTTTTGCACTAAAAATTTTATACTCTAACATTTTTATCCATATAACCAATTTCATATTACGAATAATAATATAAAAATGAAAATAATTTTTGAAGAACAATGAGAATCGCCTCCTCGTGGTGTCCTTTAGGTAATGCTAAATGGTTCTCAAAAATATTATAAGAAAAATGAAAAACATTTTTATTCGGGGCGAATTTACTCGTCAATCATTTTCACATGAATAAAATCCTGGCTGAGTTTACATTAGACCTTTTGAATTTTTTTTTTTCCCCCTTGGGCCGAGTTTACAATCGCCCCAACATAGTATTACGACCCCGCAATGAAAAGCTGAAAAGCGTACGCTGCGTGGACATGCGATCTGTTATTATTTAAGTACCCGTGTCGTCCGTACTTAGTAGCCGCTTTCGTTTCGTTATAATATGTCTGGTTTTCCGGACGTTTGAGAGATAAAAATTTATCACCATGTCTCAAAGCTGAGGCAGATTGAACCACCGGGAAATTCGGGAATTTTTCCCGTTGGACCGTTTATAATTTTTGTGTAACTGTATTTTCTGGTAAAAATAAGATGATTATTTTGCAGACAACAGACAGTGAAATACGAGCATGTATTGAAAAGACATATTATTTGAATTATAAAATCTGTTGTTACTGTGTTTTTAATAACAATTAGTAGATATCGTTACGACTGAATTGGTTTCCGAGCTCCAATCCCACGTGCCGAATTGGTTCTCGTCTGAAAAGGGTATTTTATAAGGTATAACCGAATTGGTTCCCGCTTAAAAAAGTTATTTTATTAGGTTGGGTCGAATTTCATCCGAATCGCAGCCGAATGGTTCCCGTTTAATTATGCACATTTTCCTTCTCAAATTTACAGGCTATTTAGGACTGTCAACTTTAAAGTAGGCTTGGCTAATAATGTGCGTTAATATGTGTTAAAAAAAAAAAAAAAAAACAAATAAATATAAAATGATATAGTATACACAATTTTAAATCGTTGATTTGGAAGTCAACTATTACTCACTTAGGTATACAAAATACAAATAATAAAAAATTTAATAAATACAATTTAAATCCGCTGATCTACAAATTTCAAGCTAAATTTTCTTTAAATATTCAATTATTCTAATCTTCTTATTAATGTACCCATTCATGCATTTTATAAGTATTTGTTATTTCTTTCTTATTTATTAGTAAGTTTTCTTGAATTATTACTTCGAAATTTAATATAATCTAGTGCCTGAATGCTATTTAAAAAGAGGTGTAGGTAAATTTTATTATAAATTAAAATTGCAGCTATTTTACCTGTACACAAATGGAAATCAATTTGTCTATACACCTATACCTAATAAAATACCTTATTTAAACGGGAACCGATTCGGCTATACCTAATAAAATACCTTTTTAAAACAGAAATCAATTCGGCCAAATGGAAACCAATTCAGTTACTACCATCGTAACACTTATGTAGTATAGTAACTTAACATTAACCACATATCGTCAATTTGGGTGATTTAGAAGGATTCTCAATTTTTTACAAGATTCATTATTAATAATATTAATTTCTGTA
Organism: Stegophylla sp. TES_Ste_2020; assembly: GCA_025469315.1. Lineage (NCBI taxonomy): Eukaryota > Metazoa > Arthropoda > Insecta > Hemiptera > Aphididae > Stegophylla > Stegophylla sp. TES_Ste_2020. The sequence goes on from JAIPRM010009033.1 coordinate 5,954, forward strand.
TAAAACACTTATATGACATTTTTATTACGATTAAATTAATTAAATTTATTACATTTAAAACCTTGTTATCGACCAAATTGATATATAATATCAATAATTTAAAATAAAACTAAATTAAAAGAGGTAGGTCATGTAAAAAAATTATAACTATTAAGTAATTATTTAGAATATTCAATCTTTATGCTGACGTCTGAAATTTCAGTGATTTATATCTATAATACAAATTAAATGTTTTTGAATTATGCAAAAGCTTTACTTTTCTTTAGTAATATTTTTGGGTAAAGCCATTCGGATCCTCAACACAAATATAAATTTAAATAAACAATGAAATATAATATGAACGCAATTTGTAAAAAACATTAAAGTTCTATAAGAAATCGTGGGATTTTACTACCATAAAAATCTCATAATTAAATTCCTGAATTTTATGTACATCACTACGCACAATAAAGTAAATCTATCAATCTATAATCTAGAATATCTATTTGTGCATAGATAACAATATAGGTATTGGATAGAATAATTTTCTAAAAGAATTACAATATAGTATACAACTATTTTGCCGTACACCATATTATCTGAAATTTATCATATGTCCCTCGATGTTTGATACTTAAGACGATGGATCAGAAAATCATTTCTGATAATCATTAGTTTTTTGAAATAATTAAATTTTTTTAGGATTGTGATTTTAAATATTTCATTAAACGAGAAATTTGTTATTTTGACTTATGTATAGATTTGTAAATTTTAAGTTAATAAAAAAAGAAAAGAAAAAAAGAAAAAAAAACAGTAAACCTTTATAATGATATTTAAAAGATTCCAAAAATTATCCAATCCAAAATCATACCTATTCTAATGATAGGTATACTTCGAAAATATAGAACTCATAATCATACATTTATGTACCTACATTGCAAATTCAATGTCCAAGGCACTTTTACATGTTTATTTAAAATATACGAGAACATTTTCAAATAAACTGATTATAGATTATAAAATAATAGAATCCCGGAAAAAAACCAAGGAAGAAAAGAACAGGTAAAAAAAAAAAAAAAAAAACATGGAAAAAAGGACAAAAACAATTTTTTCATGAAACATTAATTTGTACGTCATGATAAAATTTTATTATTTAATTCCTAAATCATATTATTGTTATAATTTTGCGTTATAATTATAATTATTTTAATATATTTTGCCAATTTTACTTCCTATAACTTATCATCCATAATAAAAACCAAGTATAGAACTGTAGATCTTTTCTGCTGTAATGAGAAGGGATTGAATAAAGATATGATCATCATCACAGTTTTTTTTTGAAGTTTATGGTCTTTTGATAAAATAAAATCCACTTTTAACGAACTAGTCATTACATCCATATAATTTTAGATTCTGAGTGGAACGAAGAAGCTGAAGGTTTTAAAACGATGCTTAATTATGTAAATTTTATCAATGATAAAATAATAAGTTCTAACTAGAGTGCGGGTTTTTAAGTTTTTACATATATTCATTCACTTTATGCAGCTTAATGACGGTGAAGAATATTAATAATTTATTCATTAAAGAATTCAACATAACATTATAATTAATTCACTATAATAATGTACCCATTTTTATGTTAAGTCCCGTGTTAAGTGTAATAACCAACGTGTATGAACGATGAACTTGAAAAAACTAATGTGATGAAAGAAAAATTAACAAAAACAATTTTAGATATAATATCAGTAATTTCCAACATTATTTAATAATAAACATTGATAATTTTAGTATTGGATGTGATGTGTCAAATGATCATTTAAAAATTATAATATGAATACAACATTATATCTAGATACAGTCCTAATTTATTTAAGATGAAATCTGAGGTAACTTATTTCTGATTTATCTGTTTAAGTTAGAAGATCAAAAAAATGAATCTGGATAATACACAACACTGCTAATAATATGCCCAATGTCTGAAATTATATTCAGAATTTTCAATTAAATTAAATTAAACATTTTTTTTTTTTTTTTTTTTAATTTAATAAGTGTCTATTAATTCTATTAATTTTTATTATAAGTAAAAATCTATAATTTTTTATTTATTTATTACTGTAATAATACCATTGTTTCTATACCAGAAAATAAATAAAATTTGATTTGTCACAAGTAAGCAATTTTTGTGTTTGTGACTGGTATTGGTGCAAACTATAACAATTGTTTTTATTTAGATAATTGCGATTGTATCTATTTCTATCTGAATAAATATAATTTATGCAAGATCTAACTTTATCAGCGAGATATTTTTCTTTTATCTGCAGTGCACAAAACTGATCGTGTAAGGGAAATCTAATGACAATGTTCAACACTGAAATGTATTTATTTATTAACATTATTAACATGTATTCGGATAAGCACTATTATAAAAATGTCTATCTACGTTTGGAATTTTTTAGAACATAAATATGTTATTTATAAGTTTTCATAGACATTTCAAAAATGTAGAATCGAGCGTGAACTGTATGTCAATGTGTACAAATATATAGTCTGTAAGAGTAAGTAATCATAACGCATTCTTCAAATTTCTGGTATTGACGAAAAGTTGCAAAGAAATTCGAGTGACCACGAGGCGTTAGTTATAATATAGCAGGAGTGGCCACTAACCTTAACTTTGAGAGCCGCAAATTTATAAAGCTAATTCGAGGTGAGCCATATTGTAAAGTGATGTTGATAAAATGAAGACACATTTTTAATTTTTAATTAAATGAAAGAACATTTGTCTATTTTTAATTTATTATTAAAGTTTATTTATTTATTTTATTATTTTACTTAACAATTATTATTTACATTATTGTTGTTTTACTTATGATAGTCCGTATTACTAAGTCCTTTTCCGAGTGTTCATTTTTTCTGTAAATTTTTTAAAATCTGGCTGACAATTTGAAGGCGCAGTTCACACAAGTTTACTTAAATGTTCATTAGTTAGTTCAGATCGATATTTAAATTTAATATAATTTAAGCATTGAATACAATGATTCACACACATAAAGTAGTGCCAAAGATTGAAATAAGTCTCATAGTGCACTCTTTTGTAAGTGTAAGTGGGTACTTCGTTTGAGTCTTTTTAGTCCTTAGTCTTCTTGCAGTTATAGTAGTAGCTCGAACTCTACCAGCTGCTGTATCCTTTGTTATTGGTGATGAACACTATTTAACGTTTTTAACGATTCTAACAGAGTTTTATATTTGTTAATTTTAGTCTAAAATTGGTTCAAGGGCCGCATGCGGCTCGCGAGCCTCGTTGTGGCCACCCCTGTAATACAGTATACGCGATTGGGTTGAAAAACTGCGGTTTGAGAGCGGCACGAGTCGTTGGTACACGTACTTACACCTATAAAAACCGACAGCGATGGACGAAATAATATTTAAACGCGTTTGCAGTGGAAAAGTTTTGTGTGCAATATTTATTGCGATAAAAACAAAATATACATCAACAACAATGGCGGCGATGACACGCGTAACAATGTAACACAATTACTACCCACTAGGTATAATATTATTATTATAATAATAAAAAACTGTCATATTGTTTGTCCGATAATAATATTATTATTGGAAATGTCTTTTGGCCGTCCAAAACGCGTCGAACACGTACACGTTATATTCCACACGCGGTGCAATTTAATATTGATGGCTGCGATTCTTTATTTTCCGTAAACGATCGTTATTTCTCCGATACGGGGGGGGGGGCTCGACGATCAAAGTCGGAGAGGAGAGAGAAAAAATAAATAAATAAAGGAGAAGATAAAACATCAAGCGCGAGCATAACAAATCAGGATCAACGCGTACGAAAACACGTCAGACTCGCGCGCGGCAGCAATTGCATGCAGGTAGGTATATACTATACGGGATAACATTATCTCCGCCATATATTACGCGGGGAACAAAACGGTCAAACACAAATTGCAGCGAAAAGGCCGCGTGGGAGAATTTTATTCGGCGAAGAAAAAAAAATACATTAAAGTCAATAAATCCTCCCGGCGCGCAGACTCTTTGCAGTATCTTGTACTTTATTTTTGGAGAAAATTATAAAATAAAACATGAAAATAAAATACCAAAAAGTATTATTGTTTACAGCGAAAACAAACTTTGTAACAAAAACAATTTATTATTATAATGATATATATATATAAATTATATTTTGTACACTGCAGCGGAGAACTTCATAAAATTCGGCGTGAGAGTTCAAAGCGAAACCGAACCGAAAGTTGTTGAAACGACACTGTAGTTTACGGGGCAAAAATAACTAAAGACCGAGTGGTACTGTGAGAGAACAAAATTATAATAAAATATGTGTACACGAATAGAGTACAGGCCTGCACGAAATTCAGCGTCAGATTCTGTGAATATCAAAATATTATGTCATATAATAAATCAAAAAATATATATATATATATTTTTTTTAAGCGGAAAACGATCGCTCGTAACGTGACGCGCGGCGGACGTGGGACGACGACGACGATTTTTGTTGTTCTGTCTGCTGTGTAATATATCGCCGTCGCATTATAAATGGTCTTTTCGGAAATAGACTAATCGGCTTCCGGGAGTTTTTTCGACGGAAAATCCGCCGTGACGTCACACGCTTGTGTATATTACAGTTTATAATACCGCCGCCTGATCCCCAAGGCCCCGACGATTCGCTCGCGTACTTAACGGTCATCGTTGCTCGTCGACTATTTTGACTTGACGCTTATGACATGCAATTAATTTTTAATTCCTTTTTGACTCGCACCGCGTTCACTTGTATACCGCGACCACTGATATTGGTTCGGCTAATGATGACTTCTTGTACAATGATGAAATCAGAACATTTCTTTGGAGGGATGGTGCAGAGGTGCTAGGGGTGGGAAGATAGACATTTGTCATACGAATTAAATAAACATAGTGAAACGAATATTCTAACGTATTTCAAAATTTCAAAAAACAACGAAATATTTTAAACTTTTAAGTCCAAAATTAATCTTATATTCTTTTAAAAATGATACTGAGTTTACATTTTGTTTTCATTAATAAATAAAAATCAAAAATTTCGAGTTTTTAACGCCGGTTTATTTTGAGTTCCTATTAGCAAATCTATAAAAATTGTATGTAATTCGTACATTCAATTTTAGAGTTTTTACAATGATGTTTATTATTTTTTGGTCTGTGAAGATTTTTTTTGTATAGAAATACTTGTCAAAAGTTTCAATCAGCAACTTTTTGAATCAGAATTTTCCATTTATGGTACATTAAACATTAGGGCATTTACCAAAATTCTCAATAGTTTTTCCAAAATTTGTGAAAATCTACCTAAATTGCTTTCAAAACTAATTTCTTTCATTCCAAAAATTTCATGAAAATGCAAATACAGATAGACTATAATAACAAATATATTTTGAAGAAAAAAAAATGTATATGCGATTTTCTTCCCCTTTTTTTATTAAATGGGTAGTGGATTAAAGAACTGGCTGAGTAAAAAGTTTAAAATATATATATATATTATAATACCAATTTTTGTAGTTTTTAAGAAAAATTGTATTGAATAAACTGAAGCTCAGTTTAGAATTCTCTTATTAAAGAAATTGTTTTTCGTTTCTTTAAAATTTAATACACTCACCATAATCATGCCATCCAAAGAGCGAAGTATGTCCAGCTTTAAATATTTTATATTATGGCTTCAGATTTATTCGGCAATGTGCTATGCATTACAGTAACTAATTAAAGTATACAAATGCTATAATTCCCTAAACCTGGCGATAGCTTACAATTTTATAATTCTTCAGAAAAATAGTTTTAGTGGAATTTAATGCATAAACATACATAATATAATATTCTGAATGATTAAAAACGAGCAATTTGTCATGTAATTTTTTTTTCTTTTTGAAAAAATCACTCTGATAATTTATTAAAGGAATTATATCAATTGTTGAAAAATATGTATTAGTAACTATTCAAACAAACAGGTGACCACTGGTTTTCATTTGACCTAAAATTATGCGCTCTAATTATCAATTCGGGCATCATATTTTCCCAAAAAAAAAAATGTTCCATATCAGAACGCCGAATAAATCTGTACGTGTTTCACGCACGTAATGGATTCAATAATAGTGCAACATCGCATTAAAATTCAAAAGTTTCCACGCGTAATCGTATTGTACGATACACGCGCAATCGTAATCCAAAAAGGTACACGTACGTATAGCTAGCCTAACCTCATTTGTCACGACAGGTGAAATCCGATTGCTTACAATTTATTTATTCGGCTACACGATAGCGCGTGTTCGTCGACATTTCAGTGGCGAATTTAACGTCAGCCTAAGTGGGAAGAAATCTCGAGAGATAAATTATCAAGAGCGGTTATTTTTTTTTCGCATATTTTTCTGATAGCCGAAGTTTGATAAAAATTTCCATATAGTACGTAAGAAACCCAAACATAAATATTAAACAGTCCATGGGCATGATTCGCTTCTCGAATAGGACACGTGTGAAGGATGCATTGAATTAAAAAAAAAAAATTGAATCATTTCATCCCATTGTTTTTATACTGACTTGAACGTAAATAAATAAATAAATAAATAAATAAAATAAAATGAATGTTCTAATTTTTTGATTTTTATGGTCAAAAAAGTTGATGAACATGTTTAACGAACCACCCGGTATATATAGTTTATATTCAGTGTCGTTTTACTATGGATACGTATTTCTCTTATCAGGCGGTCCGAGATCAAGATATCTGGTACGTAAACGTAACGTAAAAACATTGTGAAAATTAATTTTATCAATGTTTAGTGCTTTTTGGGCCAACCTCATGTACCTTTTATATACTCTATTAGGAGGGATACCTTAATTATCCCAAATATAATTTTACGCAATGGTAAAATTTCGAAAAATAAAATGAGTGGAGTGGAAATACAATGTCTATATCTGTATAAATATACACCTGTTTATTCTTATTTACATAAATATAATTCGTATACGTATATATATTATATATATAGTATGTGTGTGTGTGTGTGTGTGTGTGTATACCCGGAATATTTGAATTCATTATGGAAACACGTTTTACAATAATTAGAAGTCGGCCACTGGTTCGCGAGTCGAATAAATTAATTCGCGGCGTCCAAAGTGTGTGCACAAGGGGTGCAATAATATAGTATCTGGAGAAGCGCTATAGAGGGAACGTGTCGATCGCGAGTCGTTAGCCGCATACACAAAGGTCTGCAATTCAATTCGGGTAGAATTTTTATTAAGTCTGTTGTTGATATTTATATTTTGTGAAATGAACCCAACGTAATTGTGCATGGCCAATAATAAATATAAAATAAATTTATATCTGCCCAAGGTGATAACTATGATGAAAACAATATTATGATAAGGTTCGTAAAAAACTTACTGATCGATACGTTATTGATCACGATTCGTAATTTTCGTTTAGGAGTTTATTTCGCGTACTTAATTTTATACAAGTTTAAATTTAGTTTCATGTTTTGAAATAGATTTAAAAAACGTAGACAAGTATTAGTTATTAGTATAACGCATTTGAATATTTCATATGCGTGCGAACTAAGTCTGAAAAAAAAATTGTTATTAATTTGCCTCAGTGCATTTGTAATAAAATAAAAATAAAAATAATCGTTTTCTAACTAATATAGGATACCGTATTCAATTATACACTACAAAATATTTCAAAATTTCGATATCTCTGAACCTTTCATTTTCATCTTTATCAAAAATAAAAAAGTATTATCATTATCTGTCGTTCAGATAACTCCGAAATAAATGATATGGAAATATTCGAACGTCTTGACAACAATAATTCTTATAGTTGATGATATTTTACCTGTATGTAAACTTATTCAAGTAACAAAAAAATAATGATTCATCAAATATTTGTCACACAAAATCTAAAGAATAATTATTTAAAGTTTTAAAAGCTTGGTTAGAATTTTTTTTTATAATATAATAAAATAATTCAATAGTTTATGGTGTTTATACATGGTGTCATAGTACGATTTAACAAAATGTGTAATAAATTTTGTTCTATTAATAATTTTTAACTTTACATTTTTAAAAATTATTACTACAGCAATGACGTATATATATATTTTTTAATTTGTGATCCAAGCTATTTATTTGGGGTATGCAAGACATACATTAATGTCCCCAAATGACAAAGGGAACATATTGCATAAAGTCAAGTTAATTATCTTAAAGTCATGTATTTTATATATATATATGTGTGTGTGTGTGTGTGTGTGTGTTAATTTTTACATTTTATGATAAATTAAAGTTACATAGAAATTATTTCGAGTCTTCAAAAATATTTTTCAACATTTTACGGCATGTAAAAAAGTAAACGATATGCAATAAAAAACACGCATCTCGTAATGGTCGTCATGACACAGACATGAGGCATTATTAGATTCTGAACGAAGTGAAGAAGCTTATGATTTTACAATGATGTTTATTTATTTATTTTTTCTCTTTCTGTAAACACTTTTTCGTATAGAAATACTTGTCCGAAAGTTTCGATCAGTATCTCAATAGAATCGGAATCACACCTAGATGGTACTTTAAAGAGGTCATTTTTCCAATTTCTCAATACTTTTTCCAAGCGCGGTGAAAAACTGTCGAAAAATTAACGAAAAACGGCAAAATATACAGTTACCGGCATTTTCGTAAAATTGAAAATTTCTTTTTACCATAACTTCTACAATAATGGAGCTAGAAACTTGAAACTTTCACCAACTACTAAAAACAATCAATCGATTTTCTAACAATATCAAAATGATGTGATCAATTTTGAGTTAAGTACGGCATTTTGAAAATTTCGGAAATATCTCACTTTTTGTTAGTTTTTATGCAATAAAATTTTTGATTGTTGATATTAAGACTTGAAAATCTAATATGATCTCACTGACATATGTGTCTAATTGATCTGAAATGATCTCAAAAATCGTAAGTCAACTTTTTTTTTTATACCCGTTTGAAGTAAGAATTTCGACTGAATTCGTTAGTTTTACTTAAAATTACGCACTTTAACGTACATATAAGAAAATTGGCTTAACCGATTGTTTTGAAATTTGTTGGCTAGATAGAAAATTTCATTGCAAATATTTTGGTGCAATAAAATTTCTTACAGATAAAGAATTAAACATTTTACAAGGGTAAGACTGAAATAAAGTCGAAGATATTACAAACAGATATTGCGAAATATCTATATATTATAAGCATTTAATTACTGAAGGTTGATTATGTTTTATTGCATCTT
>JAIPRM010009034.1:0-15234 GCA_025469315.1 Stegophylla sp. TES_Ste_2020
ATTACATTGTTGAAGCGTGTTAAAAGAATTTTTTAGAAAAGCTTAAGTTTTTGCTAATTTTTTTGGCATATACAAATACAAATTTCTTATAAAGTATCAACTTTATACTTTATACAAAAGTAACAGACATAAAATAACTCAAAAAAAAAAATTATTGAATCATGTCGATCTATCTATTTAGCCAAACATAAAAATTTTAACCGTTCATATGGTTTGTTATTTCAATTATATATTTATGATCTACTTTGCTGGTGTTAAACTATTTTAATTTCCTTTAGGTAGGTATAATACTATAATAGTTATAAGAAAAAAACCAAAGGGAGGGGTTTGAACAACTAAACCCCCCCCTTGCTACGCCACTGATGATTATAAATTATAAATTAATATATTTGTATGCTAGAGCATAATACAATTGCATAAATAGATATAAAAAATATTGTATTACTCTTTGTTAATTGTAAATATTAAAAACAGGGTTTTTATTTTTTTTAATCACTATAATAAGGCTCCAAATTTAACTTTGCACTTAAGCTCCCAAATATCAAAATCTTGCACTGTGTGTGTGTATTTGTTACATATTTCCATTTACACAATTTTCGATTTCATTATACTTGTTTAAGCGATAAAAAATGATAACCTACAGCCTCTTAAATGGTTTTTGAATTTAAAGAGGCGTTTAGTGTACCATTCCATAATACCAATTAAGGTCATTGCCAACGTCTACTGCTTGGACGCCTACTGCATTGTTAACTATTGCCGTGGTCGGCGTCACATAATCTAGGTGTATATAATATAATATATGCTAGAACTATTTCACTACGTTCCATCATCTACCTATATACCAATACTTACATAACGTGTAAATTCTGAATTCTAAAATGATATTGGTATATAAAATATAATAAATTAAATTTATTGTTATGAGGCTTCTCAAAAGTGGAGTCCGGGTGACTACAGACTAGTCACCAAGGTACTCGCTTAAATCAGGTTAGGTTAGGTTATACATTGTGGGTTTTTAATAATATTTTTGTAGGCATAAGTACTCGAAGAAGGGGAGGAATAAGATAAAGTTTTCTGGTATTTGGTATTCTGGAAATATATGTTTTATGTTGTGTCAATAATGTTTTTATACATTATGAATACCCTTTTTAATTTTAATAGAAGTTTCCCCTCCCTTCTTAGAAAACATTTTTGCTCGCGCTGATATTAGAAGGTGACAAATCAAAATTTCTGTTGCCCCTGTGCATGCCTGTGTCTGAATGCCTGATATAAATATTCATAAAATTAAATACATCATTATATAATTATTTATTAATACTTATATATTCTTTCATTCCTTAAAGAATGAAAGAATTCAATTGAATTGAACATAGGAAATAATTATTGCTATAGTCAACTTTTCAGGCTTTTAGATTTTGAGAAGAGATTAGAATGTGATATTTTTACAATAAATTGTTTTCTTTATTACCTACATGTTGTTCGATGTACGTGATTAAACATTTTTGTTGAAGCTGAGGTTAAAAAGTTTCATTCAGTCTCTTTGTAGATTATATACTTTATAGATTATTCTTTATAGATTATTTATTGAATATTAAGATAACATTGTTATTAATTTAAACTGATAATTTTTGTAGTTTCTTAATTGCTTTTTGGTTTTCTTCCAAGTTTAGAAGATTATTGTAAAATTGAGTAAAGTTTATCAAATTAGCTATTAGATTTTTTACGAAACTAGTTATATTCACGTACAATAGAGATTATTTTTTTTAATCAAACCTTTTAAAACATCAATGTCTGATTCTGGTAAATATTTTGTTTTACTAATAAATGAATTATATATTTTTCCATCAATGTCTAAAATTTCAAAGAAATTATTTAGGTGAGCTATTTTTTACATAACATTTGCAATTTTTTATTTACAGAAATGTAAATTATAATAATTATACTTACTTACTCATATACATGTACACTGGTACACTTATATTTAAATTTTAGTAAAGAACGGTTTGTCAAATTTTTATTTGGAAACGTTTGAAATGTAAAAATATTTTAAACTTCACTATTTTTCTTAGGGGTTTGTAATCTCTAAAAAAAGTAGTTAAACAATTATTCCCTAAACTCCTCTTAGAATTGGTTTTTAATGTAATGTTTTACACTCACTTTCAAATTTAAAATAATACCGAATATCACTATCGTAGGCCAGGTGATGAAATTGTAAAAATGGTCAACTAAGGTGCATACACCTACTACCAGTATCTTGTCCAAAGAATGAGCGATGAAGGACCAATTTCAACCACCGCTAAATTGCGGAATTTGTATATTTTTTACCGCTTTCATTTAATTTATATTTTTAATTTCTTATACATTAAATTACCTGAATATGTTATGGTCATTAAAAAATTTAATTTGCCGTGAAATTTATCTTGTGTCTATTTCATTTATTATACCTAATATTATTTATAACATGTGAGAGATGAACTCTCAACTGCGTAAAAATAATTAACTCGACCATTTCTATAAGAGTAATCATTATGATATTTATATTTTATACGTATTTAGACATTGTTTGCAGCACACAGGTGCTTACAAAACTTACGCAATGACCTGTACCCGATGCACTTCTTTAAGTTGAAATAATTTTCTACTTGGAGATCTATAAATTGCAAGAAAATAAATACTACTTATATTATAGGTAAGTATCTATATGAATTCGATTTGAAAATGTTTATATTACTTCCTGAAAAGTAGGCGTATCTATGCTAGGAATTATTTGTAAAGAAACATACTTCTATAGAAAAAATATTTCCTTGAAAGCTAAAATAATGAATAAAAATCACTTGGAAATATTATGTATAGAAATATAATTTTCTTGAAAAACATTGCTAGGAACAAATTTTAATCAGAACTTTTTTGGAAGAGAAGTTTAGTAGAAAATATATTAATTGAAAAAAATATTGTCACGAAAATATATGAAAATATATTTATTGGCCTATAGGTACCTTATATTAAACACAAATTTATCTTAGAAAGATGTTATGCTGAACAATCATAGATGGGAAATGTTATGTACAGAAATACTTTTTGCTTGAAAAAAGTTGTGCGGAACAAATTTTAATCAGAATATATAGTTTTTGGAATAGACATTTAGTGGAAAATTTAATAATTGGAAAAATAATCTCATGAAAATATATTTATTGGATTATACTTTACATTGAACATACATTTATTCCTATAAATATTTGTTCACGACAATTTGAATTCCTATCATTGTCTATTCTTTTATAAATTTATTCATAAAATTGTATTTTCCATTCATCAAATTTCCAAGCAATATAATTTCTTAGGAAAATTTTTCCATTTAATATCATTTCAAAGAATAATATTTCAGTAGGTAAATAATTATTTCCAATTTTGTAATTCCAATAAAAACAATTTCAAACTATTTAAATTTCCTATAAATATCTGTTCACTACAATTTGAATTTCTATCAATATCTATTCTTCTATAAATATATTCATAAAATTGTATTTTCCATTTAATAAATTTCCAAGTGATATCTGTTTTTATGGAAATATTTCCCATTCAACGTAATTTCAAGGAATAATTTTTCAATACAAAGTCATTTCCACTTGAGTTATTCCAATAAAAGTAAATAAATTTCCTTACATTGATAGTGCCCCTCTGAAAACACTATTACAGTTTTAAAATTCATTGTATAGGTTTGTTTTTATTTATTAATTTATTTAATTTTCATAACTTGTGAAATAATTATCCTTAAAAGTATTTTGGCTAGAGTACTGGTATATCTAATGATTAATGAATGAACGATTTTTATATGTAGGTATCTCCAAATACGCACTATATTATTTAAATATATTTTATATCTATTGTAAGCAAAGGCGTAGGTAAGGAGGAGGTTTGGGGAGTTCAAACCCCTTGTAAACTCCTAAAGGAAAAACATGTACGCTTTTCACGAGAAAAAAGTCACAAATATTTATAAAACATCAATAATACGTAGACGTCTTCGCTAACAAAAAATTACTTTTAATTCTACTAAAATTATATTATTAAATCAATTTGTAAATCTATAAATGGATATTCAATACTAAGAAATTGTTAAATTTTTCCCTTGTCTCAAATTTAAATCATAATATTATATATGTTAATTATAAATTTTGTGCCTTCCTGTGTTATATCGAGTTCTACATGCATTTTAATTTGTATTAGAAAAAAAAACAGACATACTTTGCACCACAGGTATTTTTCGCTTTTTAGTTAGGATTTTCGAAATTTTTTTTGGGATAAGTAAAAGTATATGCGAGAGTAGGTGTATTAAATTTTTAGCTGATAATATCAAAAATAAAAAATTGTATTAGATAAGACCTAAAAAAACATAAGGTCATTCCAAAATAGAATATTTACATCAAAAGGGATCAGATTTTTTTGAAAAAATTATCGTTTTTATTTCACTATTTTTGATAACAGGTGAAACTTTTGAGTTTCTATCATTATTAGTTTCGGTGTTATAGCAAAATCAATAAAACCGATTTTATGAAAATTTAGTTTACCGCATATTTTGCTGATTATACTTAGTTTTTCAACAAATTTTCCTCATTTTTTGTAAAAAAGTATTGAGAAAACTTAAAAATGACCTACTAAAAGTACCAATTAGATGTAATTTCAGATATAAAAATTAGCTATTTAAAAATGTTGAGCAAATATTTCTATACGAAAATGTTGTACTAATAAAAACAAAAGAAAAAAGAAACATCATTGTAAAAACACTATAGCTTCTTCACTCCACTCAAAATCTTAAATGTATTCAAACAGAGGCGAATCGGGTTTCAAAAAGTTATTGATCGAAACTTTTGGACAAGTATTTCTATACAAAAAGTTGTACACAGAAAAAAAATAAAATTAAACAAAAAATTAAAAAAATAAAAAAAAATAAATAAATAAACATCATTGTAAAAACACTAGCTTCTTCACTTCGTTCAGAATCTAAAATACTTAAAACAATAAGAATAAAACTACTGGAAATTCCTATAAAACTCTACTGGAAACTCTAATGGAAATTCTCAACAATCCAAGACATAACGTTTACCTACCAATGACGAGTTTAAATTACTACACATGGTATTTATAAATTGATATTCAAAATGATATGCCTTATGTCCTATTTCGTTTTGTTAATGATAGGATATTTTTACTGTTCAAATTTGTATCTAATATAGTCGGGGGGGGGGGTCGCGAAGTGATTGACCATATTATTTTATACCTATTTTGGGGGTCGCGACACTAAAAAGGTTGAGAAACGATGATTTAGGGTATCCGTAAAATTTATATTTTATACACTACAATAATTCATAATATTATATTCGACTTAGAAAAATATTTAATAGATAGTTCTTTTAACGAATATTCAATGTAGCCTTAACCCATATAATAATAGTTAAACGCAAACGACACGTACCTATTTTGATAATATTAATTCGATGTCGGAAGTTTTAATTTTTAGTATTTAGCGAATAATTATTGTTTGTTTACAACGAGCAAATGTGCTTTACTAACGAATATAAATTAAAAACTGTAATTACCTAAACAGATTATCGCCGTAGATATATTATATACAGTAATACGAAATATTTAAACTATTTTCTGTCCACCATATGGTTAAAATCATAATAATTATTGTACGTATTATTTCATTACTAAAAGTAAAATAATTGTAGAAAATAATAATGCATTGCAGCAGCATAGATTAAAATATGCACTAAATTATAATCTGTGATTTCAGTAACTACCTGGCTATAGCAATCGTTTTGAATATCTAAATCAACTGTGTAAATTGTAAAATTTAGCCATTAAAATAAATAACGACCAATGTTGCAATTAAATTAACGCAACCGGAATATTCGGTATTTGTTGTTAATACGAATTTGTGAACCAAAAATTTCTGAAAAATAAAATAATATTTGACATGCGCGTTGACGGTAAACGACCGAATCTATATACGAATATAATAATAATAATAATAATAAATATTTCGATCGAATTAAATATTGTTGTATTTTTTACGCTTGCGACATACGGGTAAAACAAATACTGTTTGGTAATAATATATTACTGTTATTCTTTTGTGCATTGTATCAACTGTCCGCTTGTTTTTTTGGAACTTTGGAATGTTTATTTGTTTATAAATGCTGAATTTACCACCGGGGCCACATTGCGCGCGTTGTGTCAATATAGGTGTAGGTATATAGTCAAAACAAACCATCGATATACATAAAATAATGAGTTCAAGTGTTCCACACACTACGTCGTTGCGGCTATTTGTTATCATAACGATATATCAATATCGGCGAATGGAAATGACGGTAATAATATTGGTATCGTGTTATGATACGGCCGGTGTCCATTTAACACAATCGTAAGCTGCGAACGTGTCGTTTTAATGATAAGAATTCACATGTATTCGGTATTTTAGATTTTGAGTAAAGTGAAGAAGCTTATTTTACATACAATAATGTTTATTTTTTTATTTATTTTTTTTTTTATGAATATTTTTTCGTATGGAAATACTTGAAAATTTAATATAACTTCACTCACATAATTAGGGTTGCCATAACACAGATTTCAAAATTAAAAATACGGGAAAAACAAAAAATGAATTTTATCCTCCCCCCTCCAACAGTTGATTCTTTTTTAAATGAAAATGTTTTTAGTTAGTTAATTTCTATATTACAGTTTTATAATTTTTGAATAATATTTCAACAGAATATGTTAATAAGAACGTACACTAAATAAAGTATAAATACAAAATTTTAAAACCTGTTAAAATAATAAAAAAAAAAAAAAAAAAACGAAAACAAAAAAAAATGACTTTGTATTCTTTAGGCAATAGCTATTAGCCAATAGGAATGAAATTATAAAGCAAATATCACATTAATTTTATAAAAATACGAGTATATGTATTTTAACTTTACAAAATTAATTGATTGTTGAATTTCCTGATCATGCAGGTATATCATATTTACCAGAACTTAGAAGAATGGTTATCTTTTATAATATTCATTGATATCCTAAGAGTCAAAGGGTTATTATTATAGTATTGGTAATTTTTTGAAAAACGGTACATTTTGGTGTCCCGAAGAAATTTGTCGGGACATCGGGACCTCTAGTTAAAATACGGGACGTCTGGCAACCCTACGACATAATGCATGGTCTAATTAACTTTCAAAAATCTAGAAAATCGTGGGTCAACTTTTTTCTCCTCTACAACCGTTTGAAGTTAGCATTTTGACGGAATTCTTTAGTGTTAAAATAAAATTACATACTTGAACGCACATCAAAGAAAATTTGGTTCAGTCGATCATTATAAACCTAAGTAGAGAATTTTATTGCAAATATTTTGGTGCAATAAATTTTTTTGTGGACGAATAATTAAACATTTTACCTGGGTTTGATCGAAAAAAATGTGAAAAAGTACGGACATGGTAAATTTCTAGTTTACGTAACACCCAAAATGTTGGCAATTTTTTTTCACCATCTTAAATACTTTCTGATACTGAGTAAGTTGGTGAAAACTAAAATCCGCGCTCATCAATAGTTACCGAATCAATTGATTTTGAAAATTCAATATTTTCGAGTATGATATAGGTATTTAATACCTACTGTTTTGACAATGTTCTACGCTGTTCTTGTAGTCTAATGGTATTGTGGTAACTGCGGAATGCCACGGCATCGGGTTCGAACCTTACTCTATATAATAAATTCTTTGCACTTTTTTCAACCGTGATTGACCGGAGGTGACACAATAAACATTAGCACTAAAATTATGTTATAGCGAATCAATGTTGATTTACGATAGTTAGAGCTGCTTTATTATTTTATTATAATTCGAAATTATTTATGGAATATATAAAAATCAATTTTTGTTTTTCGTAAATGTATGTAACAAAATAATTTTTAGTCCAACATTTAAGTTCAGTGCGTGTATATCTGTTTAATATTTAAGACAAGCGTATAATCACACAAAAATTAATTAATATTATTATTCTGGTCGAATTTCGACCACTTGGTATTACTAGTACTTATTATTATAGAATTTATTATGAAAATTTAATTATTTACACGAATAATGAATCGGACATAGATTATTCTGTTATTAAATAACAATTTGTTAAGCATATCAATTACCAACTGACAATTACTATAAATTGTACAGTAACTGAAGCTTCGCTCAGAATCGTTTTATCGTTTATTTAAAATTCAACACACCCGTTAAGAGTGTCCCACTCAAAGTGCGAAGTATGTCCGTTTTTTGTTTTCAATTCTGATGTCAAACGCCCACTAATTCGGGTTTCACATAATATTACATATGCAATAATGTAGTACACGTAAGGGATACAATGGTCCCTGCATATACGTATATGCGAAATTCGTTTTTCAAGCACAAAATGCATTATTAATATCTATATACATGTATTTATTGTATTAAATATACACGAATCGCAATGTAAATAATTATGACGCGTGCAAAATTCAAAGCGGCGAAAACCGCATTATTCGGGAGATTTAATAATAAGCATTTTACAAAACGCTTATAAAATTTTAATCGATTCGAAATACACACAACGCGACGCCGGGGTTAGGTTAGGGGGTGTAAATAAATAACTCGAACTCGTGTGAATAATATTGTAATCGAAGATAACATAACATGTTGGCAGGTACGCGCTGCGAGAGTAATATCAAATTAAATTTCAAAAATACACAGTAATATTATTATAATGAACGTGTATTATTCATTTTGCTATACGCGTCACAGAGCTACTGGAGCGCATACCGGGTTTTTTCAACGTCTCCGAACGCGAATAACAAGTGATATTATTATTTTATACAAACGACGGTGTATAATAATTATGATTTGGTTTAAAACCAGTGTTGGCAAAAACCAGGGCTTTATTGAAAAAACCCAACCCAATAAGGCTTTTTCGGATTTTTTTCCAATAAAACCCCAAAAAAACCCAAAACCCGTTGGGTTTAATGTGAAGTTGTTTAAGTGGGCGGTTTTATAGGTTTTTTTGAGAAAAAACCCGGGTTTTTCCTAAATTAACCCATCTGAATTTTTTTTTTCGTATTTTGACTGCACTATTTTTCATCTTTTTAATAATATAATAATGAACTTCTGATCTACAACCATGCATTTGATTTAGCTTAATCCTTTAATGTCTTCATAATTTTGAATTCTTATTATTGTTAACTTTTTTAACACTTTTTTTTTAATTTAAAAAATTTTTATTAAATTTTTTTTTTTGAGGTCTAAATGCTTCGGAAAAAAATAAAAGTGGAGTCACCCATGATAGAGCCGGGTTTTTTCAATGTGTTTTTTTTTTTTCAATAATTAGTGGGTTTAACCCAGTAAAGCAGCCCGGGTGTTTTCAATGGGTTTTTAAAAATTTTAATAGGTTTAACCCAGAAAAGCAGCCCGGGTTTTTTCGGGCTGAACTTTTTCGTGACAACCCTGTTTAAAACCGATGTCATGAGAAACACGATAAGTGAGTCATATGCGATTAATTATTCGAGTTCAAATAACATTAGTGTGTGTGTGTGTGGTGACAATATTAGGTATGTTTGATTATTATTGCTTATGAGTAGAACTCGGAAGTTATTGCACTAAAAAGATTCAAAATTTGATTGCGTTATTGCAGTGAAAATACTCAAAATTGCACTTAAAATTTCTGTTAAACTGTTCTTTTTGTTTTATTTTTCAGGAACCTGCAAATAATTTTGTCAAATTTATTTATTATTTTTTTTTATATATAATTTTGTAAAATACATTACATAATTTATTACTGCATGATAAAAGATTTTTAAGTTGTTTTTTTTTTAATATTATAAATTATTGAATAATTTATATTTAATAAACTTTTATAAAATATTTATTTTTTCCATATACCCCAACGAATTACAATTAGGTGGGAAGGAAATGGTATATTCGGAGCTTTATTTTAAAAAAACAATACATGAACCAGAAATTTTGGCGCGTCACCACTAAGCCACAAAGCCCGAAAAAAGTTAATTATGTAAATAACACTGAAAAGTATCTAAAATTACATTATATATAAAAAAAAATAAACAAAATTGCAATCAAATTCAAAAAATGCCAAAAGTTGTACTAAATACTTCTAAATTTCAATTCGTACTTGTATGAAACAAGTTTCAAACTTATAGCAACAAATTCAAGAAATAGAAAAAAAAAGTTGCAAATGCAATAATATCTGAGTCCTACTTATGAGTTATGTGTATTTATCGCCAGTGTATAATGCATTCGAATATATTTTCAAAAATTAATAAAACTCCGGGTTGTTTATACAAATTTACACATTCGCCGTATCGCTGAGTGGGAGGGCGGAGCAGATATCGAGAAAAATAATATAATCGAAGAATTTAACAGGTGTGTACGAAAAGAAATTAAGAAGTGGCGGTAGCCTATAATTGATTTTAAATTACTTGTAATAATTATATACAGAATTAATTGAAAACTATGCTTTCGTATTGCAACAGTGGGAATTTATAGAACGGCCGTAGTGTAATATATACATACATATATATATATTTTATTTATTTTTTTTTAAAAAGGCTAGAACTTTATCGATATTTTCTTAAAGGTTTTCTTTATGTGTTTCATATCATACATTTTGGTAGGTTTAAAGGTACGCCGAAAAAACAAACAAAATTAATCACATTTAAAATCACTAAGGCTAGAGACTTATAGGAGTTAGCATGTTTTTCAAAAATTATTCAAAATATAGCTAAGTAATATAGAAATTCGTTTAATAACACCAGGAATTGTATGCAGTTCTCTTGAATTTGAATATATTGCATATTTAACTCTTTTTTCAACATAAATGCATATTTCAGTCATATTTGAATTTTGAGTGCTTATTTCACACATTTTTCAATATTATAATTTGAGTTTTCTTGGTATCGGAAAATTTTTTCCCGAATAAATGAAGAGATTATTATTTGATATGTTTATTTGTTTAAATGTAAGCTTAAAAAGAATAAAGATTAAAAAAAAAAAGAAAAAGAAATTTTATAAATAATAGAAAAAGAATTAATATCTAACCTAATAATACATATTAAAATATATTATACAATACAATTTTAAAATATTTTGAGTTTTTACAATAAAATTAATGTTTTATAAGAGATTATTTTAGCATTTTTGCATATTTATAGTGCATATTTCGTAAACTTTATAATATATTTGGTACATTTTTAGAGCATAAATGCATGCATATTTTAAGTTTTTTTAGAGCTATAAGGCCCTAGCCCTAAAAATCACAAATAATAAGTTCCATCCCGAGTATGAAATAATGAAATCTTATCGACTAACTAAACGGATAGGTCTTTAACAATATAAAAAAAAAATATATATATATATTTACATATTTATTTATTTTATAGAGACTAAATGTTCTTTGTATAGTACCTAGTACCTACACTCGTACTGCGGGCGAGTTGAGTTTTTTTCTGCGATTAAAGTATGTGTTTTTTTTTTCTGTATTTAATTATTTAATAAATAATCTATTAAATATTTTTGTTGAATATGTTAAGTGCATTTGACAAATGGGAATAATCATAATAAAAAACAAATGAAATAAAAATAACAGTTAAAACATGGATAAAAGATTCCTTTCACTGAATCGACTACTGGAAGATTATAAACTATTACAATAATAATATACTGGGTCTAGTGGTATCGTATGTCGTATCCCTTTTCAAGTAACTGGTGAATGCATATCGAAAATTAAATTCACAATGACGCACAAAACGTGGTCTGGAAAATGTCGATAATACTAGGTACTTAATAAATAATAATACACAATAAAATAATATGATGACTATTATTGTTGTTCTTTATATTATTAACTTTCTTCGTTTAGAATCATCCTATTAAAGAAATGATTTATCGTTTCTTTAAAATTTTACACACCCACCAAGAGTAGCTGACCTGAGGAGCGAAGAACATCCGCGGTGCGAAGTATAACTGGCTTACTTGTCTATACTTTACTTCACTTTTTTTTATTTTTTTCATTTTATCATCAAATGTGTTCAACAGCAACTTTCTGAAACCAGATTTTCCTCTAGTTAGAACTTAAAAGAGGTCATTTTTTAAATTTCTCAATCCTTATTTATATATATATATATATATATATTTTTTTTTAGGGGGGAATTTCCCAAAATTTTACAATAAAAACTCGGAAACTATCATTTTTTGATCCAAACTTGATGAAAATTTAAACATAGATAGACACATTATTATGTGAGGAATATTTTAGCGCAAGAAAACTTTGAAAATATTAAAAAAAAATTTGGATATTTTTCTAACACTTTTTTTTTCTCATTAATTATTTTTTCCATTTCTTTATTTATTAGGTAAAAAAAGTAAAGTAAAGTATAGACAAGAAAGCCGGACATACTTTACAACAAAGTTATTCTTCGCTCTTCAGGTCAGATACCCTTGGTGAGTTTATTGAAAATGACGACTATTATTGTTCATTATATTGTTAACTTCCTTCGATCAGAATCATCTTATCGAAGAAATGATTTATCGTTTCTTTAAAATTCTACACACCCACTAAGGTTTGTATCTAATCCGAGTAGCGAGAATATCCGTGGTGCGAAGTATGTTCGGCTTTTTTTTTTGTGCATTTTAATATATTTTTAGGTTATAAAATTCCGGGCCCTTCTTGTTAATGAAAAAAAAAATATGAATGTCATGTTAATTTGGAAGAAGCTGTTGAAATGTTTGCCAGTATGAAGAATCGGAAATATCCTTGATTTAATTTATGGTTAAGTTTTGAATTTACGAAAATGAGTTTAGACAATAACTTCTCAAAAGTACCATCTAGAGGTAAATTGTGGTTTAAAATGTTTCCAATTTAAATCTATGATAAAATGGATATTGAAATTGGGGAATTTTTTTGCAGTTATGAAATATCATGTAATGAAATATTCCATAAAACATGAAATTATCGCGTTTTTGTATTTGAAATTTGCAATAATATTAATATATTTTTTTTTTCAAAATATGCGAAAATATGCCAAAAAAATCACTACCATTTATCTCTAGATGAGCTGATTCGTGGAAATTTCTGATGAAATCAGTAATCAGAAGCTGCAAAAAAAAACATACCAATGCACATAAATCCTAGCCCTAATGATTACAAAAGGCATTTATAGATACTACCCTATTTAATGATATACTATGATACTTAATGTGTGTAACGAGTACATTTTTTGTAACTACCCCTTTACCTTTTGAACACATGAAGACGTATTTTGACTAAATAAATTAGGACAAAAAAAAATGTCAACAAAATCTGTTTGCCATAATAATAATTACATTATCGTTTATACAATTTTACATAAAATAATATTATTAATTACCTATTATAATTGTTATACGATTTTATTTATTTAGATTTAAAAATACATTTCAGGAGGGGTTTGAACCCTGAAACCCCTCCCCTGGTTACGTCCTTGGGTTTACATACCACATTTATAATCGATTACAGATTTTCAGATCTTCTGCGTTCGTGGCGCTCCGGATGCAATAAAGCGTGCGGTCTACATTTGGAGTCACACAGTGGGGTGTTAAGTCAAGGCGGGTAAGAAGGACGGGTTTTGCGTGATAGAAAAAATAGCCTGTCGAAACGACGCGAAATCGCCTCGGAGAAAATAAATGTAAGAATGAGAAAATAAATAGAAAAATAACGCTCGGTCTGAAGACGATGACGATGACGATGATAACAATAATAAATAATAATAATAACAACAACAATAACAACAACAACAACAACAACAACAACAACGTTGCGGACGGAGGATTTTTCGTGCGCCTCGTGAGCGACGTTGTACCGCCCGCGCCTCTGTCGTCGCCGTTGCTGCTGCTGCTGCCGCAGTTCCTCTGGCTCTCGTACACACCGAGTGTTGGAAATACTTTCTTGTTTGTTTAGGGTCTATGGCCCCATCCATCAGCCGAACGTAGGCGCGGCCCTGCCTGTGTTATGTTTACATTCTGTTTAATATTTGTTTTATAAACAAACATTTTTATTTACTTTTCCAGCGACAAATAATTGCTGGTACTGGTCGGCGGCGGCGGCGGCGGACACGGTTTCTAGGTGGCTCTCTCTCTCTCTCTCTCTCACTTTTTTCTCTATCTCTCTCACTCACTCCTACGCTCTTTCTGTATTTCTCTTACCCCTATCCCGCCGTTACTACCACCCCTCTTCCACTGCCCTCCCTCATACCAAAGCATATATAGTCACACGCACGCGCGTGCACACATACACACACACACACACACACACACACACATCCGCGTACAATATACAATACGTATACATACACACACGCACACATATTATTATATAGTTGTGTATACACACACACACACACACACACATAATTCTTCTCACAAGCTAAACATTTACACGTAACGCGCACACATCGAAAACACCCGGTCCTTTGCCCAAACCAAACACGCGCACGCACGCACGCACGCTTGCACACCGCACCGAGTGCAACGAACTCAGAAGCTTCTTTTCTCGAGAAATGTGTATCGGAATACGATGTGTATGGGAAACGGGACAATCAGGTGCACGCGCGTTTGGTTGGGGAAGATGCGAGAACCGTGTAATTTGTCGCGGCGGCCGCGGGTTACAGCAGGGGGTCAAGGGTGCGACCATGCGATGACGTTGACGAGTGCCGCCGACAAATGTAGTTACGGTAGGGCCGATTTCAGCGTGCCTAAGGCCGGTGACACACTGTTCTAAATTTCAAATAACGGAAATGTTGAACTGAAATAAAAATTATTCATGTCATCATATTTTGAGAATATGACGTATTCTGATTATTGTAGTACAGTTTTCCCAAACCGTTTTTCCCAATCAATTTTTTCCAATCTAATTTCTCCAATTTCAACATTTACCATAAAAACATTCTTCCAATATATATTTTTACAAATTTAATGTTTCCCCCAAAAAAAATTGGTCATATTTTAAAATTTTAACTATTTTTTTTTTATATTATTCATTAAATTATTTATATGACGAGTTTATTGATAGCAATTATATTACTATCATACCTTACAGTCATTGGTCATAATTTAAAATTTTAATTATTTTATTTAACAATAAATAATTTCTTATATTTGATAAGATATAT
>JAIPRM010009036.1:0-15233 GCA_025469315.1 Stegophylla sp. TES_Ste_2020
TCCTTTGTTCAGAATCGTTTTACTGAAGAAATGATTTATCGTTTCTTTAAAATTTAATACGCCCATCAAGAGAATACCACCCGTCGTGCGAAGTACACCCATCGTGCGAAGTATGTCCGGCTTTTTTGCTTTTTTTCTTATGTGTACACGTTTTCGTATAGAAATACTTGTCCAAAAATTTCGACCAGCAACATTTTGAAACCGGATTTGTCTCTAAAGACTCTATTTTTGAAATTCTCAATTGTTTTCTCAAAATTTAGGAAAACTACCGACGATTTGATAAAAAAAAAAAACTCGGAAACTATTTTTTGATAATCCAAACTTTATGAAAACTTGTACATGAGAAATATTTTGGCGTAAGAAAATTTTGAAAATGTAAAAAAAAAAATTTTGGAAATTTTTTCTTGACACTTTTTTCTCATTAAAGTATTTTTGTTTTTAGTAAACTGTCTTATTTCTTTTCTTCATTGGATAAAAAGAGTAAAGTAAAGTATGAAAGCTGGACATACTTCGCACCATTTGTATTCTTCGCTCCTCTGGTCAGAGATACTCTTGATGGGTGTGTTGAAAACGACGGCTATTATTATTCTTTATATTATTAACATACTTTCCTTAGAATCGTATTACTTAAGAAATAATTTATCGTTTGTTTAAAATTTGGCACGCTCACCACGAGTATTTGACCCGAAGAGCAAACGGAATACTTTTACCTAAAGTCTAAAGATTTCTTTCGCATTTTTCCACTCGTAGTCGAAACGCGTTTCGGGTTGGCTTGGTGAACAATGTTTTACAAGTATTTAAATTTACGTATAATTACGGCTCAAATGGCTGTTAATACCAACAATTCCATATTTTATTCGTTATTATCTCATACCGTTTTCAATTTATTGTTTTAAAACTTAAGTGTTAAAAATTGCATATATACAAGCTACTTGTGTAATGTGTATAGTAATGTGTATAGACTTTAATTTATATTTTTTACATGCTTGTTAAAATCAGTTAAATCAGTACTTAAATATTATAAAAGCTTTAAATTTCAAAACACTGTAAATAAAGAATTAAAAAGCCGGACATACTTCGTACGATGGGTGTACTTCGTACGATGGGTGTACTTCGTACGATGGGTGTACTTCGCACGACGGGTGGTATTCTCTTGCCGGGCGTATTAAATTTTAAAGAAACGATAAATCATTTCTTCAATAAAACGATTCTGAACGAGGGAAGTTAATAATATTAAAAAAAATCTATGTTTAAATTTTCATAAAATTCTGATCAAAAAATTATGGTTTTCGAGTCGTTTTTGTCAAATTTTGGGTAGTTTTTTCCAAAAAAAACATCGAAGAATTGAGAATTTCAAAAAATGACCTCTTTAAAGTACAATCTAGAGGCAAATCTGGTTTCAAAAAGTTACTGATCGAAACTTTTGGACGAGTATTTCTATACGAAAAGTTGTACACAGAAGAAAATAAATAAATAAACATCATTGTAAAAACACTAGCTTCTTCATTTCGTTCAATATCTAAAATAAAGATCATATTTTCTGCAATATTTACCGTACATTTTGGTAATAATATTGTCAACTGAGTGCTGCGGGCATACGAATTTAATATCGTTACATTATTATTATTATCATCATGAGTTCATAAGTGTTATTTTTATAATCCGCGATTCTCGTCGGGCAATTATCACGCGGTCTCGGCAAGTGTTCGATGATAACGTCGTGAACTAGCTAACCGACAGTGGTTCTCAACGTGGGCGATATCACCCCCATCCCTCCCCCAGTGGGCGGCGGTGGTGAAGAGGTTCTGAAGGGCAATGAATATGTTACGGGTGATATGGTGGTGTTGAGCATAACAATAATATTATAATATATTTACACTAAGGCCTGAATATTGGAATAAAATAAAAACCGAAACGCAGTAATTATATTTTTTTTCTGATCGTTTTCGAAAAAAAAACGTTGAAATATTTTACAGATTAACAGATATTTTAAGAATTGATTGAACATTCAACATATTATATTTTATGAAAAGTCAGCCCAGCTTTATGGAATACCACCAATTATCTTCTATTAAGTTTTCAGTTGTACACTTTTCAAAAACATAAGTACTATTTAAAGATAGCTCTTCTGGGGAAGGGGGGGGCGGGGCGGTGACTTTGAAATGGTTGAGAATCACTGAGCTAAAATCACAAAACCAAGTGCGACACTCGAGTGTTCGTCGGAGACGTGGGCACTGGCAGAGTGAAGCAGCCGTGTCGATACGCCGCGGCCTAGTCTTCGTCGTAGAGAAGTCAAATCGAAGCAAATATATTTTTCGACTACCTCAAAATACATTAAAATACGCGATGTACGCGCGTTTCTTGTGCGTGGCCACGGTTGTTCTGGTGGCCGTCGTAGGCGAATCCTCGGCAGTGACCAACGAAGCAGAGTTCATCGTCGACTTCGTGAACGGCAATCCGGACAGCACGTGGAAGGTATAGCGTTTTTTTTTTTTTGAATTTTCTATTACAAATCTCGAGTCGGCTGTTGATTTTGAAAAAATCGGGTCATCAATTGGATCCTGCCCAGGGTAAAAGTACGCCCAAAGTCAATGAATTTACCGGCGGCGTTCCAGCCAAGGGTGCTCTCAGAAATTTTCGCGCCGGAGAGGCTAATATATATTATACAATAGGGTAGTTCTTAGCCATAGAGGTAAAATTTTTTGAAATTTTATTAATCTGAAATGAATTTTCATTTTTAGATTCTAAGTGGAGTGAAGAAGCTATAGTGTTTTTACAAGGATGTTTACCAAAATTTTTTTTTTGGGTAACACATTTTCATAAAGTAAAAAAAAACTACCCAAGAGTTTTGATTAGCGAATTTTCAAATTAAAATTTGGCTCTGAGGTCTAGATGGTACTTCAGTGAAGTCATTTTCAATTTTTCTTTTTTCTAAAATTTGAGAAAACTATCTAAAATTTGACAAGAATGCTTTTGATACCTACTCTTTTATGAAAATTTAAATATTAATAGGCATAAATAATATGAAGAATATGTTAATCAAAGAAAATTTTCAATATGAGTTTAAATTTAAAACCGTGTTCAACATAATATCACAGTTCATAATGATGGAAATAAATAAGAATATAATATAATGTCATATATTGTGTATGTAAATTACAAACAAAATTATTTAGGTGAAGTATTTACGAAAATTTTCAGCAAAAATTCATTACAAAAACCGGAGAGAAAAATATAAATTTTTTATTGTGATATTTGACTTGGACATTTGTTTGGAGCCTTTTAAAATTTAGCGTTCCTGCCGTATTTTGAGACAGAAAACGCCTCGTTTTACTCTAGCAGAGAAATGATCCGGTTTGATTCTCGGAAACAGGTGTCATTCAAATTTGTTTCCCAATATTATATTTTTTTACAATACTTGTCCAAAAGTTTTGATGACGAGTAACCATTTGAATCACAATTATTTCCATCTAGATGATACTTTTAAGAGGTCATTGTTCGATATTTTCAATAGGTTTTTCATAATTTTTTATCAACCATCATCGAGTACTTTGAAAATATCATGAAAATATAGTTCTTTAATAGTTATTTCAAAATATTTTAGTATTTCAACCTTGTATACATATATATGTGTGTGTGTGTGTGTGTGTAATAAATAGGGTTAACATAAATCATGAGTTGAAAAAAAAAAATAAAATAATATTGTTTAAATCTTGTAAAACATGTTTTTATTTTGTATATTTAAAAAGTAATTATTTAAAAGAATTTTTTTCAACTGTTTTAAATATATTATTTAAATCTTGATTTCATCGAGTTTAAAACAAAAATGCCGAGTTCTCATGTAACTCAAGTCTATAATTAATTATTCAAGTTACTTATTTAAGACTTCTTCCAAAGGATATCTCATTTGGAAGCGTTTATTAAAAATGATTTGTAGTCACTAGCCAGTGAGCTGAACAAAAAGACTGGTAGAAATAATCAATTATTTAAAAAAGTTTATAATGTGATTATTTAATTATTATTATAATTTATTTATGCAAATAAATATATTACAAATTTAAAGTTTGTATAACGTAGCATAATAATTAGGTATTTATTGTCATTAGGTACATATTACATAATAACATTTAATAACAATTGTAATCAGTGACCTAAAGTCAAGTATGGTTAGGTAATAATTTTTTTAGGAAACGTTTATTTACCCGTTCAATTCATAAATTCATTACCTAGTCGTTTTATAATATTTTTTTACATTTCACGAGTAAATTCATCACAATTTTTTTTTCATGCAATTTTTGGTCACTATTTTCAAATTTAAACTTTTTATTTTCATATGTTTCTTACACAAACGGTTAAATAAAATGATGTATTGTTATATAATAACTATAAAGTTATAGGCAAAAAATGTTTTTTTTCAGTTTTAAACAACTGTTTGATTAATTTGAGAGTTTAAAACCTGTCAGAAACAGAAGTTTAAAATGAATTGTTTAAAAGATCTTAAGCCTGGTTATATAAAATCAAAAATT
Organism: Stegophylla sp. TES_Ste_2020; assembly: GCA_025469315.1. Taxonomy (NCBI): domain Eukaryota; kingdom Metazoa; phylum Arthropoda; class Insecta; order Hemiptera; family Aphididae; genus Stegophylla; species Stegophylla sp. TES_Ste_2020. The sequence continues at coordinate 4,527 of JAIPRM010009036.1, forward strand.
TTTGGTCCAAATCGTCTTCAAAAGAAGTGCCCAATTATGTCCTGACCCTTCTACATTAATGTCATACGGACACCGCATAGTGAGCCTTAATACCAAATTCGAATGATCTAAATCAAAAAATATATTTTTTTTTCTTTTATCTCTTCCTTACCTAATTATCAAATGTGTATTCTCGCGACGCTATTGGAAGAATATTATTACATAATTTTAATAATGTCTAATCGGTTTAAGAACTCCTGTGAAAATGTTTTAATTGCTTACCTCTTAATGGACTCAAAATTGATTTTGAAAGTTCCTATTACACAGAGACAATAATCGGAGACAATGTCGACCAAAAAATACAAACAATGTATAGTGGGAGCAGAGTAGCATTCGAGTATACGATTTCAAAAAAAGACACAAAGATGTTTTCACTCTATTTAAGAGAGATAGTTTTGGACTGGCAAACCAAAAAATTTACATATTGTAAAGAAGCGATTGAAATCAGTCGAATTCGAACAAAGTGTTTATAGTCAAATATCGTTTTGTTTAATAATAATTATAGATATGATTCATCCCCCCTCCCCCCCCCACGCGTTTTGATTGTTAAGACCGATTTCGCACCACTATTGTGTTTCAGGCGGGCCTGGACAACGGCATCCCAGGAGACGGGTCGAACTTTGCCCAGCTGATGGGCGTGTTGCCCAGGGAAGGCAACGCGTTCAGGTTGGCTCCGATCCGAAAGAACGAGGAGGCCGACGACGACGCCAACGAGGAGCCGCTGCCCGAGTCGTTCGACGCCAGACAACGGTGGCCCGAGTGTTTCAGCCTGTTGAATTCGGTCAAAGAGCAATCAAACTGCGGCTCCTGTTGGGTGAGTAAAACTCACAGGGGCATTAACGATTAGTTAGTAGTGGTTGATTTTCGGTTAATGGCGACCGCGGTTATCGTAACCACTGACGGGTAGAATGGCCTTAAAAATATAACACACCATTTCAAAATGTTATTAATTAGAAGAAAATTGGAAAAATTTTGCTCTGCCAGTTACGCGGTACGAATAGGGATGGGCACTTTCCCGGGAATAATAAATCAGGGGAAAATTTCCGAAGAACGCTTCCAGAAATATGTTCCTCAGGAAAAGTATAGGGAAAGTTGGGCGTAATTATATTTTTTATACTACATTTATTTATAAACAATAAAATGGCAAAAAATAATAATTATAAATAGGTAATTAAGTATTAGGTTTTGCATTAATAATTTATATAAAATTGTATTTATATAAATAGAATTTGAGTAATGTAATGAGAACAATAATTGTTCCTCTTCAAATGAAATTACAGATGTATCATTCAAAGTAAATGGCTCTATAACTTGTAGTTTTTCATAAATATCATAATTTATCTTCTCTTCATTGTTTTTCAATAATTTCCAGTTACATGAAATAATATAAATGTTATCTAGGCTGCACGTACAGTTATTATAGTTGTAACCCGTTGAAGATATTTCCTGACATTCGGGCAAAAGGAAAAGCAATAACTATTAAAGAGTACACTATAATTTATGGGAACGATGATACTGTCTATTTTTACAACGATAAATATCTCGTTATTTGACTTGATATCATAGAGTAAAGAATATTTAGAGAGTAGGCCATACCGTATACTGTAACGTATAGTGAATTGAAGCAATCAAATGGAATACGCTAAGAGTGACCATTTTGAGGAAAATAAATTTTTTTTTTTATTTGGTTGGTATTACTTTAAATTTTCATACCATCATATTAGATAAGACATACAAAAACAATAACATTAATTTTAAAGTATGTTAACAGTTCCTTATCAGTGATCCGATTGAGAAAGAGATACAATATTTTGATACGGTAATTTGATTCTTTTCAATAGGTCACTCTAAGCGTATTCCATTTCAATGCTTCATTTAGGTATACGTACGGCCACGGGTTGCTTGATATAGATAATTTTATGTTATACGAAAATTTTATGGGTATATTATTATTTGCTTTATATGACATGTGTACCGTTTATTATAAATTATATTTATAACATATAAGTATCTATAGAACATTATGTAGAAATCCGTGTATACTGTTACTAGTTAAATTCCTTAAAAAACGTACATACGATTTGATGTGTCACATTATTTTCGACTGAAATTTTAATTGAAAATAGGGGAAAGTAGCTTCAGGGAATATTTCCGGAAATATTCCCCATTTAATTTTCCTTCCCGTAGAAACATTCCTAGGTACAAATCGTGTACACGAGTGCTGCTAAAAACTATTCTCTGTACTCGTGAGAAATTCACAATTCATTTTTTTTTTTGTCGTCTTTACTTTTAGTTTGGAGTATATTTTGAATTAAATAGCTGCTTGAAATCAATATATTATAACAATCAATCATCAATCCCCCTTGTAAGTGAGTAGTTTTTATCGCGCGTTAAGTTTATTTAATTTGAAAAAAAAAAAAAAAAAGTTCAAACAATTTAATTTAGACTATATAGCTGCTGGAAACCAAACATGATTGATATAATATTATCGTCGTGCTTTGATGTGTGACACTATTATTAAAAAGCATCAAACTGAAACGCAGAAACGTCGTGAATTCTTTTTTTTCTTTTTTTTTTTTTTATAAAAAAACGCCCAGTAAGGTGTACAAATTATCCCGTCGTTTCGTCCGTAAATGCGGCTCCGGTGGGAAAAAAAAAAACATATAACAAACGACCCGTGTGATGTATAATGGAGTTTTATCAATCTTCTTTGGAAGAGCGCAGCGAGTTATTGATGTGACCGCGGTTAGGTTAGGTATATTAAACGTCACGTGAGATGGTCGGAGTCACGGGTCATCAGCACTCACTCTTTGAATTAATAAAGTTCAAATTTTCGTTTTACACGCTACTCTTTATCTAGAGCAGCGGTTCCCAACGTGGGCGCTACTGCCCCATTTTAAAATTTCCCCATTTAACGAGGGCGAATTCGCGTAAAGCGAAGACCCTAATTTGAGCGTTGCAACGAACTATTGGTGAAGATTGTTAAAGGAGACGCGTTTAACGTGCCGTGAGAACGGTGGGGGGGAGGACCGAGCACCCCTGCATCCCCTCCACTTTAACCCCTGTTTGTAGGTATATCGACTACAGATATTATAAAGATACAGTTACCGTGTGATAAATATCACCATTTTTTTTTTAGATTCTGAACGAAGTGAAGAAGCTAGTGTTTTTACAATGATGTTTATTTTTATTTTTTCTGTGTACAATTTTTCGTATGGAAATACTTGTCCAAAAGTTTTGATCAATATTATTTTTGAAACTGGATTCGCCTCTAGATTGTACTTCAGAGAGGTAATTTTTTGAAATTCTCAATTTATCAATTTTTTTTTTTTTTTTTTTGAAAAAACTACCCGAAATTTGACAAAAACGACTCGGAAACCATCATTTTTTGATCCGAATTTCGTGAAAATTTAAACATAGATAGAAAAACATGTAAGAAAGATTTTGAAAATGTGAAAAAATAAATGTTGAACATTTTTCTAACATTTTTTTTTCTCATTTATTTTTCACATTATTAACTTCCCTCGTTCAGAATCGTTTTATCGAAGAAATGTGATTTATCGTTTCTTTAAAATTAAATACACCCGTCAAGAGAATCCCACCCGTCGTGCGAAGAACACCCATCGTGCTAAGTATGTCTGGCTTTTTCAGCATGAATATTATGTTATAGGTAACTTTAAAATAAACGTTCATCTACCTACATTGTAGACAGTTGGTAGATTGATAAGGATAATTTGATTAGACTTTAAACAACAATACTTATAAGTATATGAATATATTCATTTTAATAATAAATATATTGTTTCTTGATTTCTACTATATTATCATAATAAATTATCGCCAATTATAATGTTTGTAATGGATGTTCTATTAACTCCTATTGATTTACCCGATATTCCATAAAATAGTGAGCAATGTTGAAATATTATTATGTTTATTTTTACCATGATATATTTCTGAATTAATAGAGATTATAATTATTGTATACCTAGTTAAAAGGATTTATTTTTTCAACGATTTCATCAATGATGATGAAAATGAAATTTTCATAAATATGGTTCAAGGGGGGTGTCCAGGCACCCAAAACACCCCCCCCGCTCCCTCCTTGGTTGCGCCACTGCCGCTCTAGGTTCTAGCCCACTTGACTCTACGCGTCGAATTCGCCACTGACTGTCTTATTCAAGTTATTTAATTGTATATTGTCAATTGAGTTCGAAATATGTAACTAATTATTAATTCTTGCTACGACTCATTTGTTGATCTTATTGTTAATGTCACAAACAATTATTACTTTGTTTATTTGTATTTCTTTCGTTGTTTTCCTATTAGTTTTTGAGTTATTTTGATTGTTGTCACGTCAAGATTTTACTGTACTACTACTTTCAAAGGGTATCAACCAGTTTATAATAAATAAATAAATAAATAAGTTGCGATTTCATCGTAACCGTTATGTTATCGTTTTGCAGGCCGTGTCCGCAGCTTCCGTGTTCAGCGATCGGATGTGCATAGTCTCGCACGGTGCAGTGGTCAAGAACATGTCCGCGGAACAGCTGAACAACTGTTGCTATCGCTGCGGTTCCGGGTGCGACGGCGGCATTCCCGAACAAGCGTGGTACTTCATCAGGCGTCACGGGATCGTCACCGGCGGCGAGTACGATTCCCAGGAGGTAAACGTCGTCGTCGGCTAGACGGTGGCGGGGGGGAGGGGCAACATAGGCTAAATATCGGGGTGATGCTAAAATTACGCACCGAAAAATAACCGGGGAGGGGGCTACACAATCGACATGGTTTTTCTCGGTTTCATGCAATATTTAATCAAAATAGTTTCAGCGTGTTATGTTTTTGGTTTCACTCATTGTCTAATTAGTCAAACGGTTTCTCTTTAATGAGTGCTACGGATATCGTTATTATCTGAAAATTTAAAGAAACGCCATAGTGATGGTACGGGTTTGTAAGGATATTTGATAAAATCATATTTTATTATATAAAATTATAGCAAAATAGTCCTAAATTCTTATTTAAACATTGGGGGGCATACTTCAAAACTTAAAAATATGAAATTGACGGTATTTTAATGCAATTATAATATTATAGTTGGACTCGAAATAACAAAGGGTGCTAAATTTGAACTCGGGGGGTGCCATGCGCGGATCCAGAACACATTTACGTGCGTGGCTAATCATGGTTTAAATTGCTATCATATTTGTCAAAAACATACTGAATATAATACTGACAATTATTAATAAAAAATTTTACTCAGTGGCGTAACCAAGGGGGGTTTTTTTTGGTGTCTTAACACCCCCCTTAAACCATATTTATGGAAATTTTATTCAATAAGCATTGGAAAAAAATCTTTTTAACTATACAATTATAACCTCTATTATTTCAGAGATAAACTTAAAATATGCTTTAAAAATTCATACTGTTGAATATGCAACGCTAAATTTTATTTATCTACAATTAACATTATAGAAATGTTAACTTGTAAAAAAGACAGTTAGATTTTTTTATTTGAAATTTTTAATTAAAAAGAATTAATTCATAAAATGAATTAATGAACTCTTGTAAAGTGTCCATTAACATTGATTATAATTTCATATTGAAATAATTATAGTAAAAATTTATAGGTAGACACTCCCCTTGAAAAAATCCTAGTTGTGCCACTGTTTTTACTGAAGCTCAGAACAGAATCGAATCGATGTATCGAAGAAATTATTCATAATTTCTCTTAAAATTCAACATATCCACCAAGACGTATTCCACCTGAGGTGTGAAGAATGCCCATAGTGCGAAATATGTCGATTTTTCCACAATTTTTTGAAAACATCCTAGTATTCATCTGAATCTACGGAGGGGGTGATCGCCCCTTGGTCACCCTCTTGGATCCGCGCTTGAGGGGTGCTAATGACCCTCTTGCGCACCCCTAGTTGCGCTACTGGGGGCCAAGTCCCCTCGGTAGTTTGAAGTAAAAAGGCTTGATTTTTTCTACACTGTCTTTTGAAACGTGTAGTGTTACGAATAAAACATTTTTTTTTTTCATTTTATTATTATTCGTTTATTGATTCGTGGGAAAATTTATTTCCAAAAATAAACACACTGTTCCTGTTCCACACGCTCCCCACGAAGAAGGACATATATATAACTCACTTTTTACCATTTTTCAGGAAAGCAGTTTAAAGTTTTCTAAGTTAATTTCTTATTCTGTATTTCAATTATTTAATATTTAGCTTTTGTTTGAAATATTTGTATTTTTTAGTATTAGATACGAAATTGCTGTTGTTTTTTTAATATCCTTCTGTAACATATCTTAAGTCATATTTTACCATTTTATTTGACTTACGTCCTTTTTCAATGGGGGAAAAATTAATTAAATAAAACGCAACTCGACGGAAAATATTATTTCTTTGAAAAGAGAAAAAAAATACGTATAATATTATAATTAATACCTATTAATTAGGTAGTATGATAAATTAATTATGTATATACCCAATAACATGGTTATTATCTTATTAATTAAAAATAGAAACTGAGTTACTTTTTTTTTTTTCGTGGGAAATAATTATTATTTTAAAAAGACGTTTGAACGTCTGTTTTCGGCGGGAAAGACAATATTGGGAGTTTATTATATTCGACTTTTATAGTCTCCTTGGTAGGTTTGAGATTCGTGGAAAAAAAAACAAGAAACAAAAAAACGCAACAAGGTAATCCGAATAAACTGAAAAATGATAAAAAGTGAGTTACGTCCTTCTTCGTGTACATAATTTAATAAAAGAATTAAGGATTTTCCCCCATTTCCTCGATTTTGCCACGTTATACTTTACAAAGCGAATCGAAACAAATTAGACAACTGAAAACAAAATCTGACTTTTAGGCATCTAAGTATGTTTCGTACAATATTTTCAAGAGTTTCAAAAGTAAAAGTAGAAATAAAAATCAAAAAATTCGATTTAAACAACACTTCAAGACGAATATTCAAATCTGTTTTCAGATTATTTTACTCACTACTAAGTAGAATAATCTATGCAAAACCCAATTGGGTAATAACCGCTTCCAATTGCCGAGTATTTTAAATATAAGTCAACCCTTTACTCGGACAAATAATAGGGAAAAATAATTTTTCGAATTTTGTACGTGAGAGTGAAGGAGAATAGTCACGTGGTTTCCGAAAAAGTCAACATTTTAAATTTTTATAGTGTAACAAATATGGTGGTTGCTCTCAACCCCCCTAATGATGCAACCGATGACTAACGTGTGTTTTACGACTCTTTTCAGGGCTGCCAACCGTATACCATTTATCCATGCGGTAAGGGTGGTAACCGTTGCATAGATGACGATCCGGACACGCCAAAGTGCTCCGTGAAGGAATGCACCAACCCGAAATACGCGCAGGATTACAAACAGGATTTGTATTTTGGTGAGTGGAAACGATGGCGCACATTATTATTTTTTATTATAATATTGTATTTTTTGTATGTTTTTGGAACACAAGTAAAAAAACAGTAAAAACCTAGAGTACTTCATTTCCAAAAAAAAAAAAAAACTGAAACCACTAGTTTTAAAAACCGAATTTAAAGACTAAAACATTTTTAATTCTGGTATTGCTTCGAAAATTTGATATTTTAAAAAACAAACATCATATAATTAGGATATTTTTTTTATTTTTTTTTTTTGAAATTGTAGTCACTTTTCCAAACTTGCATTTGAAATAAATGAAGGTAAGTCAACGAGTTGTTGTAATAAGTTACTATTAAGAGGAAATTTTCAAAAACCGATTTCTTAATATTGTTAGATCCAGATCCGTGCACAATATTCTGTGTTTTAATAACCAAAGATTAAAACTGATATTATTAAAATAAAAGCTGGTAATTCACACAGTGGGTATTCTTCACTCCTCGCGTGGGATAGTATCTTGGCATGTGTAATGAATTTTAAATAATCGATAGAATTTTTTCTCGATGAAACGATTCTGAGCCAAGTTTTAATTAATGCACAATACTAATTGTCGCTTTTATATATATATATAAAAAAAAAAAAAAATAATGCATAAAATAAAAACTGTTAACAGAAAAAAATTATGAGATTTTGATGAGAAAAATAGTTTTAGAAAAACTAATTACAAAAAAAAAAAAAAAAAAAAATGAATATCAATTACAAGTTTAATATATTAATTAGAAATTACATTAAAAATAAAAATTTAAGGCTGTACTCGACAAAAATACTGGATTACAAAACGACGTCAACAATTTCGAAAGTGTTTGAAAGTGTTTTCCAGACAATTTCAGTGCTGATGATTTGGCCCGTTTCAAATTTTCCCCAATCAGTCAAAAATTTGTCATTTTTTTTTATGTTTTTTAAGAGGTCATCCGACTTCCGAGCCCTAGACTTATTAATAATGTTTTATGTTTTCGTTTTACAGCGAGAAACTCGTATTCGCTGGAAAATTCGGAAAAAGACATCATGACCGAAATATACAAAAACGGTCCGGTCCAAGCGGCGTTCTACGTTTACACGGACTTCATGTACTACGTCAGCGGTAAGTCACGTGTGATCTCATGACAGATCCGACAGGTGGCATCACGCGCGCGCGTGGGGGGGGGTTGGCATTTCTGATTTGCAATTTCCAGTATACATTATTTAAAAAAAAAAAATAATGATATTATACTAAGCATTACGTTGAAAAATAATAATAATAATATATTATTTCCATGGTACCCAAAGTAATTTTTATCACGTTACATCATTATTATTTACTTACTTAATGATTTTTAAAGTAGAACGTTATAAATAAGGTTATTTTTTTGTTTTTTTTTTTTTTTTTCAAATCAAACTTTAAATATTTATGTAAGTAACATTGTTAGATAAACAATAATATTAAAAAATATATTTTGGTGAAATCAAATTACAAAATATGTGAGAGAAAAATAATATTTTTAATTTTATTTTTTAGCACTTTTTTCTCGTGAAAAATTGTATTTTCCTGTACTCAATTTTAACAGTGGGTACGATCTGGCTGAGCGAAAAATAAATTCTTTTCGTAATAGTAAATAAAATTTTTTAGTTAAAAGTTTCCGACGGCAAATTTTTAAATCCCAATACGCCTCTAAATGGCACTCTTTCGAGAAGTCATTTTTAGAAATTCTCAATAGATTTCTAAAAAATTCGAGAAATACTACCAAAAATTTGAAAACAAGACTTGGAAGCTATTCTATTTTTTTTTTTTCTGTGATTATTAAATAGGCCTTGTAAAAAATTAATTTTTTTTTTTTTTTGTTATTATAAGTAAACTTTATAATTTTTTTTTTTGTATAATCGTCTTGAATAAACTAAAGCTCTGCTCAGAAATGTTTTATTATTAAAAAAAAAAAAAATGATTTTTCGTTTCTTTTAGGCGTGTACAGCTACAAGAGGGGCGAGTTAGAAGGCGGTCACGCGGTCAAAATCCTCGGCTGGGGCGTGGAAAACGGCACCAAGTACTGGTTGGGCGCCAACTCGTGGAGCAGGAAGTGGGGCGAGAACGGGATGTTCCGGATATTGAGGGGAAACAACGAGTGTCACATCGAACAACGCATGGTGGCCGGAATTCCCCGCGTGCCGAAGAGGGAACGGCTGTGAGCGGAGTGAAGACGTGACGATAAAAAATAATTTTACTGCTCTGACGTTATGCAATAAAGTATTATTATTGATATTGTGTCGTTATTCACTACTAATGTGACAGTAATACAATATTGTTTTTTATTTTATTTTAATTTTATTGTATTTGTCAAAGAGGATCAAAACAAAAACAATAATACAATGTAATAAAAATGTAAAATGTTTATTGCGTTATAAAAAATGGAATAAACATATTAATTTGAACTACGTTTATGTTATTATTTGTTAGGTTAGGGACCGATCCATTCGGTAAAACCGAAGCAAATGTTTCCAAACAATTTTAATTTTACGTAAATAAACTTCAGAAAAAAGCTCTCAGAAACACATAACACTTCTTTTTTAATAAACAACGAATAACCAAAAAACTATAAAAAAAAAACTCCTCGAGAATCGTTAAAATTACTCATATAAACTCACAAATGAAACTTTTGTCAAAACTTAACTATTTTATTCAAAATAAATAAATAACGAGCTCGACTTTTTTTCTTAAATAGAGTGAAAATGACATTAAAACGTAGAAAATATTTAGAAAAATTTAAAAAAGTAGAAATTAAATTAATTATTTAAATTCCCGTGACATTCAATGTGATTTTATGCTAGATTACTAGCAATACTAACCTAACCATAGGGAATTTTTTTTTCATTTAATAAGTCGCGCACACATTTTATTACATTTTTGTGGATAAAAATATGTTAAACATACATATTTTTTCAGTCTACACAACACGTGTAAGCTTTTACCTGAGTAATTTTTCAATAGATTCTTCACACTCCAATACTATCTGTACCAAAAAAACCAGTTCGATGTGTCAATATTAAATAATATATAATATACTAAATAGCGTTCGAGATATACTCTGTAACGACCCAGAGTTATGCTGAATTTATATAAATTAAAAATAAAAAAAGGGAATACATATATATTCAGGTTATCGGCGGTGTTGTATGGGTACACTTAATTAAGTACTTAATTAAGTCGTATTTCCCTACAATCCGCACACTATCGCTCCAGCACGT
>JAIPRM010009037.1:0-15231 GCA_025469315.1 Stegophylla sp. TES_Ste_2020
AAAATGATGGTTTCCGAGTCGTTTTTATCAAATTTTAAGTAGTTTTTTCAAAAAAAAAAATTGAAGAATTGAGAAATTAAAAAAATGACCTCTTTAAAGTACAATCTAGAGGCAAATTCAGTTTCAAAAAGTTATTGATCGAAACTTTTGGACAAGTATTTCAATACGAAAAGTTGTACACAGAAAAAAAAATAAACATCATTGTACTAGTTTCTTCACTTCGTTCAGAATCTAAAATACCGTCTTGTTAAAAGTACGCGGCTTTAATACTACTCACTATACGACCGCCAAACCTAGTTTAAACACTTTCAGCGCGAAAACCCGAATTTAAGAAGAACACACGAGTTTTATTATTATGCACTCTCGTCCCTTCACGTACGGTACATCGGTGGTATACGTAGTAAATACTTAACTGTGATTTAATCCTTGAAGATAATTTTCTTTGTTTCGCGTCTAAAATTATATATATATTACATTTACAGCGGCACACATCACACGCGTACATTGTGTACCACTATTACACACACACACACACACACACACAAACAAACGTCTCAGATCCAAACTATTTAATCTAACCGAATGTGTTTTAACCGAGTCGAACGTTCGGAAAACTTCTCGGAATTTTTAATCACCAATACAAAAGAGATTATAGTACGCAAGATAAATTTACATGATTTCTATAAAAGTCCGTAGTAACTATATTATAACATAATATTTAATTAATTCTTATTCGAGACTATCGTTAAAATGTATAGCATGTACATAATAAAAACGATAAAATTCATAACCTATTTATACGTCTAATTAACCCGTGTGTGTGGTGAGAGATAATAATATTATTATTGTAGTTCTCAATAATATATAATTCATGCGTCGAAACGTGTATGAACACACGAAATATTTAAATATATTATAATATCTCTTGGGTTTATTAATTTAATGAGGTGAAATGAATGTTCGCACGTGAATACAACGGAAACTATAGAGAGAGAGAGAGATAAAAGTTCTCAGAGAGTTAAATTCCATTTATTAAAATATATTAATTATGTGGTAAAATAACTGAGCGAATAAAAATTTGTGTAGGATAAACGTGTTCAAACCCCGTTTGGACTAAAATAATATTTTCTATCCAGTGATTAAATAAATCGAATCATAGACGACGACGCTGCGTTTATGTGTAATCTTCAGGGTTGTTAAAAAACGTGTTTTTAACAAAAATTGTGTTTTAAACATTGTTTTTATGTTTAAAACATGTTTTATACTATATTTTAAACGCATAATATTTTTAATTCATTTTTTAAATATTTATCTAAATCTATTTTATTATATTAAAATTATAATAAAGATATTGATAGATTGAAAGACCGATGCTCTGGATCCGGAGCTCTAGTCTTGAGTCTTGACCAAATCCATAAGTTCATGGTCATAGCTACAGCTACTGCTACTACTACAACAGTCACCACTGCGTTGTTATTAAGTGGCAAAAGAAAAGGAATAAGCGGAAAATATTTTTTTAACTTTTGAATCATAGCCGCGGAAATGACTGATTTATAAAAAATTCAATAAATAATTACGATTTTAAATGGCTTGTGAGTAAATTTAATGTTTTTTTTTTTTTTTTTTTAACATCTTAATAAAAAACAAGTCTTTAAAACTATATTTTGTTTGTTTTGATTTAAAGTAAAAATGTTTTGAACATATGTTTAAAACAAAATGTTTTTTTAAGTAACAAGACTCTGGTAATATTAACATGTTGAATAATACACATAAACCTAGTATTAAAATAATATATAATGAGTACACCGAGAGAATAATGACGAGCCATTGAAATATTTAACTAATATAAATAATAATAATAATAATAATAATAACATTATGAACGTTGTGTACAAATAATAAGTATTGTTTGTTTTAGTATTTTCCGTTATTGAGTGACATGCCAATTGGAAGTGTCGTTGTGGTGTTATAACACGTTATTGAGTAGCTACCCGTAGGCGGCGTGGTTATTCACGACGACGACGCGATTCGTGTACATCATTTTACTGCGTAATTTATAATTTATTATTTCACGAGTGTTTTCATTATTTTGTTTTTCAATTCATTTTCACCGTTTACGACGACGGCGCGTTTTATCCGCTCTTAAACGCCCATTGAGAGATGAGACTTGTGTTTTTTTTACCACCGATTCCATTACACCGCCGTGACAAAAGACTACACGGAAAATAAAGGCGATAAAATACTTTTTATATACGTTCGTGAAAAAAAAATAAAAATAATAAAATACTCGTCGGATTAATAATAATATTATTATTGTTGTCATCATCGACTTCTCGAGGGGCGTTTTGTGATTAAACTTACCGCAACGACTTCCAATGACATCACATCATAATCAACAATTATTATTAATAATATCCGCATTAACCGCGCAATGGCGCAATAAGTATGTATGAGTAACTGAAGAACAGTTTATACGTCATAATGCAGGTGGTGATAATGATGTAACACTGTCATCGTCGATAAACTCAAAAATATGTGGAAAAAAGGGGCGGGACCATTTTCTTCCACTATCTATTCTCCTCAAAAAAAAAAAAAAAAAATATATATATATATAATATATAAAGTTCTTTTTCCTCCACAAATAAAATACTATCATTCTCCTCCAGTTTCCATATTCCTCCAAATTGTATTATTTTTCTACGGATATATTATTATGTAATTTGACAAACATTTTAAATAACTGTGTACGATATGTTATGCTTTCATGGACGCAAACGACGATGGGACAGCCCATTTTGAAAATTTGTTAAATAAACAGTAAGTAATATTGCCAGTGGAGGAAAACGGGATAGATCTTTTTTTGGAGTAAAAGTGAAGTGGAGGAAAAAGACTGTGGAGCAAAATGGAATCTGATTTTTGAAGGAAAAGGGATAAAAAAATCGCATAAAATGAAAAAATCACGGCATAGAGAGATACGGCATAGACGCACGACGTACGGTTATTATACACCCACACACTGCAGAAGTCAACAAACGAGGAAAAACAACGCAAAAAAAAAAAAAGAATTCACTACCGTTTTGTAATAAATTTTTTTATTATGGTCGCGCTCGTTCATCCGTCTTCAGCTTTACGGAGTCTCCCGAACGACCCCGTCATCGCGGTCGTGGTCGTGTCGCGAATTTTCATTTTTTGTCCCCGTCGTCGTCATTCTTTTTTTTCTGTTTTCATTCTCCCATAAATGGACGATAATTTCTTTAACGACTGCAGCAGCCGTGTGAATGTTAAACAGCGACTTTTTTTTTTCGTTTTTTACTTTACGGTCCGCACGCAGTCAAAACGGGCAATAATAGTATTCCTTTTAACGGCGACGGCGGAGCGAGTATTTTTTTTTATTTTTTTTATCCATTATTACTTTTCACCCCCCCCCTTCCCTCCACTCTCCCCAGCAACTGTTCGTACAACTTCGATTATTTATTTTTTTGCAGCGGCGACTCGGTCGCATTTGTCCGACATGACAGGCCGACGACCATTAGCCCGTTAAAACTGTTGTTTTTTGTCGTGTCCCGTGAAGAGTCGTGGTGCGCGAGTCCGTGACTCGAATGCATATACTCGAACGCGCGCGCGCGCACGCGTGTAAAGCGTCTTCGACAACACACACGTGAATGCACGCACTCGCATACATCCGCCGTGTAGCCGACGCCAACAATCGTAGCACATTCTTTTGGTCGCCGCCGTGTCGTGTCGAAAGAAGAGAACTGCTCGTCGACTGCGATGCCAATTAGACGCAACACTCACACAAACGCACAGTTTATCCGATATTCAGTGTGTGTGTGTGTGTGTGTGTGTGTGTGTGTGAGGAATCGATGGAAATTTGACTTTGAAAATAAAACACACCGTAAGGCCGGTATTATTACTACTCGGTGTGTTCTCGTATTAATAATTCCGTCGCGCGAGCCAGTAACACTAGTGTCTGCGAGCACATGTGGTGCGTGTGTAGTAATAAACGCTTATTAGACAGAGAAAATGAGAGAGAGAGAGAGAAGAAAGAGAATATGATGAAAAAGAAAAACGATGTGCGCGCGAGAATAAAAAAAAAAAATAAATAAATAAAATAAAACACTGGTGTCGGTGGAAGACGACGGTGAGCACGACGACGGTGCGCACACACCGGGTGGATGAGAGGAGGAGGGTCGGCGGTGGCGGCCGACAATTTCGGGTCGGCGGTTCCCGGAATACTTTAATTATAACGCCGGGGTCCACTGTAGTGGGTCGCCGCGGGACGTGAGGCGGCGGTGGCGGGTACACACCAGCGCGTATATATACACGGGCATGGTGAATACGGTTGAAGCGGAGGTGGGACGGCGGTGAAGCGGCGGCGGCAGCGGTCTACGGACGTTAAAAAGTTTATAAAAACCCGAGTCGACGGCGATTGGCTGTCGGACATCTGCTACGGTCGGCTCCACGTGGAGCCCACTTAACCGCCGCCGCCGCCGTGCGCATATATACGAAATATCGACCCGGTCTTCCACCCGGCCGCCCATCGACCGACGTGTATCCTACCCCTCCCCCCGCCACGCCACCACTAGTTCCACACCGCCGCCGGTTCGCGTTCCTCTGCACCGCCGCCGCCGCCGCGACCCCGACGACGGTCTACAACGAGTGGAATGCACGTAATCTTCTACCGCCGCCGCCGACGACGACTATACACAACGACGGCGGCGGCGCGGCGGCGGTTTATCTGATGGAGCGGAATGGTGGAGGCGGCGGCGGCGACGGTGATAAATAGAACCGATAGACATGAAATTGAATAGGATACGCGCGCGCGTACGTCCAATGATTCCCAAAAAAAAAAAAAATAATAATAATAATAATAATAATAAAAAACCACATGCGTGTGTACCATGCATAATATAATATTATGTGCTATAGCACCGTGCGGTCGTCGTTGTGTATAATATTATTATTATTATTATCGTGTGTGCCCGTGTGTATATTTTAATATTTTTCGGGGCTAGAGAGAGAGTGAGAGAGTGAGCGTGAGCGTGTGTGTGTGTGTGTGTGACGGTCGGCGGAGTGTAATAAATCGAGACCCAATTAAGGGGAAGGGGTAATGTACACACTCACACACAAGCACTGTAGGCGTCGTCCGACAACGTGTACGTACAAGCCTGCGCGCTTATGTATTATGTACCCGGGAGACTACAACGCGTGGTAATAGCAATAATAATAATAATAACACTCGTAATGATAATAATAATAATAATAATAAAATCGTGTGTACCGATAATGGTCTTGGGGCTCGTCGCCGCCGCGCGTAATGATGAACGCATCGGCCGCAGCGGCGGCGGCGGCATAACCATATAATTTGTCGGTCACGGTTTTCCTGTCTCTGCCCACCAACCCGGCACATAGCGCGCGCGCCCACGCCCGTTCCCCGACCCCTAGTGCCACCGCAGCGTGAATATTGAATGCATGTTCACGACCGCCGCCGCCGCTGCGGCAAAACGGAAAAAACAAATATAAAAAAAAAAAATACTCGACGTTCGCGCGATTTCTTCCCATATTTTCTCACTAACCCAGTCGTCTGTTGTCACGTGAAACGAAAATTTACCTTTAAAAACACCCCCCCTCCCCCCCATTGGGCCTTTGGGTACGCCGACATGCCGCAATTCACACGAGACGGACAAATTAACACGAGCGCAGTAGATACAGTAGTAGTTAATTTAGTTATAATATATTATTATTACCACTACGGCGCGGCGTAGTGGTTGTAGACCTGTGTAGTTGTAGTACTTGTTGTACAACACAACTGCACGCTACTATAAGTACACAACACGCATACAAGCCGCCGGCTGTTGCTGCGACCGCGCGGTGACGATAATATTTTAAATATATAAGACAAAACATTGTACACAACCGTGCCACAGCGGTGACGGTATAATAATATTATAAAGTATAGTTAATGGCGGCGGCTACCGTCGATTACGCGTTATTTATATTATATTATAGTAATAATATACTGATGTATTGCTGTCTGTATACTTATTACTGGTGTAGTATTATAATAATATGGTGATGGCGGTCGCGTGTCAAGTGTATTAAAAACGGGTATATTATTTCCGGCGTTGAAAACGCGAAAACGTTAATTCCCCCCGCGAGTTTAGGATTCAATTCCTGATTCCGTTTAACACACATACACACGCTGCACGATCCAAAAACATAATAATATTCCGTAATTTAGGATCCAGCCGGGAGCCCGACCAAGTGGCAAATGCGAACACTATTTTAAAAAAAAATTATCTTATTTTTATTGTGGATTATATGTGTAATATTACCATTGTTTGACGTTACAACGTTTGTTTTTCAAAATTTCAATACAAACGTGATATTCTAAAAATCAATTGCTATTTTGATGTACAGTTGTACGGAAAAACAAAATGTTTAGAATCTTTTATATCATATACCAACTTTTTTACTAGAAAAATTTATACCAACTTTTTATCGAACTTAAAAAAAAACAAAAAATTAATACCAAAATAAAGAGTAGATACTTATTCATAGTGTTAGAAAACGTGACATGTTTAGTTAACGAGAGCGAGGAAGTTATTATTAGTACGACGTATTACTAATACTCGTCGTTTGAGGATTCTAGTTTTTTCGAAATTAAGGGAAGTGTGAAATACTTGAAAAAATAGACTGTTATGAATTATTATAATATGCAAAAAAAAATCGAATTATACTGAGTCTATATTATATAACAAACATACGCCCTTAATGCAATAAATTTTTTTCTATTAATAATTTTCAACTTTTTTTTTTTTGAAAATTTTTACAACAAACATTGCGGTACAACAATAATGTATATAATATATACACAATATAACCTATAGCTGTGGCATATATAGAAATTATTTTCACCAAGGGTCAATTTACATCTAGTTCAGCCACAACTATACATAATTTCATAGAAACTAGCTTCATAGAAACAAAAATTTTATTGAATAACGATATTAAGATTTTTTCAGGTTAGTTATATATATACATATGAACAAAGTTTTATTGAATTTTCACTACATAATGTCAAATTTTATAAGAAAAAGAACCTGTAGATTTTTCCAAAATTGTATATACCTATTTCATAAGTAATTAATAAAAATTTTTAAAAGTTGTTTTGAGTCTGTATTACACTATTGAGTTAAAATTTCATGTTTATACAGTGCTATTTAAATTGGAGTTATGACTAAATTACTGAAATCAATTTCATAAAAATTTGCGACATATTTATTATTTTACCCATATTTGTGTTAGTTTTTTCTTGTTTTAGAAAAAAATATTGAAAATTTTGAAAAGTTGCTTCTGTGAAGTACCATCCTATTAAAATTATCTAATTCAAATCTGTTCTCAGCGAACTGATCCGAACACTTTTTCGTGTAGACATATATAAACACAAACATCATTGTAATATTCTGATATTACGTATTCTGCGCATATGTAAGTGAATAATTTACGAGTTGGTATGAATAAACCTTCACGGTAGGTATTTGAATAGACCAACAGACATACGATTCCTCGCATAGATAAATAAGAAAAAATATTTGTAATTGATTTAAATATATCTGTCATTCCATAGAATACAATTCACAAAATAACGATTACCGATTATAGTTTCACAAAGAAGAAGTCTGGCGTATACAGTGATTGACACACTATCCGATAATAGTATAGATTTTATTTTATGAATTAAATAAAAGTAAGCGCTGTTAAAGATTTCATCAGCATATTATATGTATATGCTATTTATATTTTATAAGAAATAATTACAATAAAACCTATCGATGATAAAAAATCAATTTTTTATATTTATTTTTAAAGTCATGTACCTACCTATAAATCACTGTTGAAAGTTATTTGATTTAATATTCTTTTAAATACATTCAACACGACCAAAGTGAAAAATTTAGAAGTAAAACCTCTGTTCCACTAATTACGTCAATGGTATTTGGGAAGAACGGACCTGAGCGTAAATCGATGCCCGGAACCGCCCTGAATCCAGATTGGACTGCGGGTACTTACCGCTGATTGAGGTTAAGTATTCGAAAAACAATAATAGCTTAATAATAATATTAAAATAATAATAACAATTGACCGCAATTAGATCGGCCACGGCAGCGGGTCAGGAGGGGTACGCATGGAAATCAACCGTTTGTTGGTTTCTCTTATTAAAACTTTATTAACAACACGACGAACGACGATGTGTATTGAATATTATACGAGTATAATAACGATTTTGGTCTTTAATTGGATTAAAAAAATTATTACCGCTGTGTGATTAAGGTCGTCAATTATTATCATTATTACTCGTCACGGCCATCGAATTCAGCCGAAAGATGTTTTTCCTCGCCACTGTGCACACCTACCAATGTCATTTATATAACGCGGTATTTACATATTATAATAATTATGTTTTACACATAAAAAAAAAAAAGATGAAAATAAAAACTATGTCGATTGATTTTTATCGACATTGTTATTTTTATATTTATTTATTATTGCGCGCATGGTTGGACAGTAGATAGGTGGGGGTATATGATGCGTATAATTATTGTACAATATAATACAAGGGAAATATTCTCGCCCCCAGCGACGCGCATCACCACACAACATACAACCGCCAATTTATTTTTATTGTTGTTTACCGTGCTCGTTTAATTTCCTCCCCATCCCCCCTCCCATTCACTTACGTGTATATATTGTATTTACGCGCACGCGGCAAGTATTCCGTATAAAATATAAAAATCGACGACGATGACTAATCAATACCGTGCAGACGTCGTCATCGCCGTAATGGAGTGTGAAGTTTATGGACGGGAGCGAGAAACACACGGTCTTTGACACGGATTTACGGGATTGAAATAAAAATAAGTGACAAAGAGGAAGAAACGAGATGGGGGGGCCGGGGAGGGGTGGTAAAAAACCGGAAAAGAATATTTCCCGAGTAGCCGACACAGACACACAACAACTCTCGCAAGAGATCATCCGACAATTCTATTACACACAGAAAATGTGCAAACATGCCGCTACACATATATATATTATATGCTACGTATTACATATTATTATACATAAACGGCTATCAGTAGTCAATGTAGTACCAGTTCAATACGGTGTGAACGAGCGTGTTTATTACATAATAATATTATTATAATGTGATCATTAAATCCTCGAATCTCTCTGAAAACCGCTCGTAGTGCCACAAGCTGATTATCTCGCGCGCGCACGCTCGAGAGAAAGAGAGAGAGAGAGAGAGAGAGTCAATATTATTTTTTTTAAGTATTGTTTTGAAATGTCCACCGATGACGATGACAGTTTAACTATATTATAATGTATAAATAACGCGTGTACAAATTTGCGCGCGCGATAACGACGAGATGGCGTTATTACACGCGTGGACCGCATGAAAAGGAGTTGTATATATATATATGCGAAATACTTCACCCGTGCCCAATTTTGAATCGAAATTTAATACGTCTACTTAACTCGATTAATAATATTTATAAATGATTCTATAATACATACAAATAAATTATATTGGTAATTATTATACGTACAAATATTACCAGCAGCTACGATTTGGAAAGTTCTAACCAATTATACGTACTAAATTATAAAACACGTGTATTACGCTTTACTTACACCCCTGTCCTTGACCAAAAATTTTAAAATGAATGGCGTGGGATCACTATTGGTAGAGAATTTGGAATTGGGAAAAAAATGGCAAAAAGTTCAAAATTGGCGTCAGAAACGTGGTAAATAAAAAAATACCTGTTCTTTTATGTACACATGAAAATTGCATGTGGATGACGACAACAACGAGGGAAACCTAACCTCCTTACCTAACTGGGTTCCTCGGAATCCTGGGTTTAGTGGAATAATCTCAAGCGTTTCGCGCGATATGTACGGAATTAAATGCTTTAAGAAAAAAAAAATCAACTACAGACATAACGCAAACAGACTTGATGCTAGGCCTCGCATAAAATGTTATCCATATAGCCTAGTATTAAGTACGTATTATCTGCGGACTGCAATAATAAAAAGCACAACAACTCGTCTCATTCAAATTTCAATTTAAAAGTCCTATTTACCTATTGTTATAAGTAATTTTTTAGTAATTTCGGGGTTGATTTCGCAACTATTTTTCGAAACAAACAAGTTTAGCAAATAATCCATTCGTGTCAATATGTGACATTGGGTTTCACTTATAGACAATACAAAGAAACGCCGTGCTAGAACGGTCAACGTAATTATAATATTACAATAATCAAAGTTTTAATTGTTTTTAACTGTATAAACAACGTGCGTATCGTGTTAATTATATTATTATATATCATATTTAAAAGTACACAGTTTGGCAATCACTGAGCGTTGTTGACAAGGTGGACGAGGAAGAACACGTGTGTGCGAGTTCTACGAGAAATAATGTAAAGCTATATAGTGAATAGTGACCCTTGTGTGCGCGCGCGCGCGCGTGTGTGTGTGTGTGTGTGTGTGTGTGTAAGAGCGTATCGGTGTATCCGAGGGAGAGGAGACGACCGAGAAGAGAAAACCAAATGGTTATTGTACGGAAGCGCTCTGGCCGTTTGCCAGGTGCACACGATGGATAGGTACACACACACACACATACGTGCAGACGCCAATATACGTGTATATACACATACACACATACATGTATAATATATATATGTTGTGTATATATACACGATGTGTGAGAGGTGAAGGAGGGGTTGGCGGTTTTACAAGGAGGGGACACCCGTCGTGACCTTTGCAGTCTTTATCGGCCGATTTCTAAGGGATCGATATACACACGCGGCCGCCACCGTGTAGTCGTCGTCGTCGTCGTCGTCATCGCCACCGCCGCCACAGCGGCCAAAACCGATTTGAATCGCAAATTCTTGGTGCCGGATCCCCCTCCCCCCCGCTACAACCGTCAACGACAACGACTACGACGACGACAACCACTCCGCCGCGCCGCCGCCACCGCCGCCCGACCGTAAATCCGACACTGGCGCGCGCGAGCCGTTTCACGCACAAGTGTATGCGTCGTGTGAGCCGCCGCGACGTAGCACGTCTAAATTTGCATACTCGTGCGGACGTGAGACGAATACTCGCGCCAAACCGATCCTCGTGAATTCCGATCACGTCCCTTTAATGCGCCCTTTAATTTCACCAATAACCCGGGGAGTTAATAATATCCTTTTGGTTTTTTTTTTCCACAGACCGAGAAAAATTACATTTTCATTCCGGTCGGATATCGCCGTTCCGACCGCATTCCATTTACCGGTTTTTTCCTATATTATTATTATTATTGTTTTTTTTTTTTTTTTTCATGTGTATTTCGTTTCGTTTTGTTTCGTCATGACATATAGTGGGCAGAAAGAGAGGAATATACACGAGAGACCGAGACAACACAAACGATCGAACGACGCCGTCGAAGCACAGTCTTGTTGTTTACATATCGCGCCGCACACATCCGATTTATATGTACACAATAATAATAGTAATAATAAAATAAATATCATTATTGGCTGAGGTTGCGGTGTGCTTATGTGTGTATGCATATGTATATACATCAAACAGTAATAATTCTGTATATTATGCATATTATTATTATTGTACATACAATACGCGTGTGTAATAATAATAATATAATATGACGTGTGCGCGCTCGTTTGTGTGTGTGTGTGTGTGTGTATCATATGTATATATTATAATATTGTGTGCGTGGAAACGTTTACCCGTGTACACACACACACACACACACATGTGAGTGAGCGGGTGAAACACAAAACGGGTTTAAATTTACAATACCCTTTTTGAGTGTCGGCAAATATTTGTCGACAGCAACCCATATGGTGGCAGCGGGCACTCCGCCGCCCGCCCTGCCGTCACCATATTCCCCGCGCGTTCGTCACACCGCCGCGCCGCCGTCACCGTCGTCGTCGTCGTACCCTTGTCGCGTAACACATTTTGTTTTATTTTTTTCACGCCGGAAACGGTTTTTTTTTTCACATTATAATACGCACAAGCACATGCTTATTGTATACATATATATATTTATTTCAATCCACGCCGTCTAAGTACTGAAAGGGTTCATTTATAGACAATATAACCCGGCTGACAAATACGTCATACATATTATTATTATTTATATTATTATTATTATTATTATATTATATTACACACGTGGTTTCAGACGTGCGCACAGTTGCCCGTTCTCCGAAGGTTTCATTACAAATATTTTTTTTTGTTTTCGGATTGAAACGATACCGATGGGCTGACGACGACGACGACAAAAACGATAACATCAACTCTCTCATAAAAAACACACGCGTTTCCATGTTAATAATATATATTTTTTTTTTTTCACCGGCGCGCACGAAAAATTATTATACCGGTGAATAAACGAGGAACACACACGCAGATGACACGCTGTTTTTATAATAATAATATAATACGTATGTTAAAATAATATTATCGTTGGTCCCCTACCCCCCGCGTCGTCTCATCTGTAATTTTATTAATATATTATTATTACTGTTATTATTATTATTATTATTACTGTTATTTTTATTACCGTAATCATTATTATTAGTATTATTTTTCCGCGTACGTCAAAACGTGTTTACAACAGCGGCATTTATCGCACGGGTTAGCAGCAGGCGGCTGATGATCTCTTGTTGTAGGAATACAAATAACAACAAACGACGATTTCGAGAAAAATAGATTTCCAAACGAGACGCCGGGTTTTTTTTGAATCCGATCCAACACTTCTCGAGCCAACCCGATTATTTCCAGCGCACTCGACGACGAGAGACGAGGTACGCGATAAAAATTTGTAAATCACGTGTGTATATAACAATATTATATACTATATTGTAATATTACGTATTAGGCGCGTTGACGAGAGAAAACCGCGCTGTCACGGTGTGTGTTGATCGCCCAGAGGATTTCGTTGATGTACACGTCACGTGGGATCTTTACCCACGATAATACCGTTCATTTTCAAACACCCGACCCCCCGACCTCTTGAAATAAAATAATATAGTCTCTTAATAACGTTTAACGGACGATTTCGATTGTATATATTTTACAGATGTAAATAATGCCGAGGTTTTCAATGATGATATTATATTCAATGCACGTAAATACCTATTTAAATATCAATTATACGTACGTTCGTATAATATTGTTAGTATAACAAAGGAACATTAGGAACGTTTTTAAAAAGGATTAATGAGTAAATAACTCGATGATTTTCATATTATAAAAATCACAGTGTACAATTAACCGTATTAAAAACAAACGAAAAACATTTCGAGCAGCATAAAAAAAAAGCCAGACATACTTCGCACGATGGGTGTTCTTCGCCCGACAAGTATTCTTCGCATCTCGGGTGTATTAAATTTTAAAGAAACGATAAATCATTTCTTCAATAAGACGATTCAGAACGAAAGAAGTTAATAATATAAAGAACAAATGAGAGAAAAAAATGTTTGCAAAATGACCAAAATTTTTCTCACATTATTTTCTATCTATGTTTAAATTTTCATATAGTTCGCATCAAGAAATGATGGTTTCCGAGTCGTTTTTGTCAAATTTTGGGTAGTTTTTTTGAAAAAAAAAAAATTGAAGAATTGAGAAATTTAAAAAATGACCTCTCTAAAGTACCATCTAGAGTTAAATCCGGTTTCAAAAAGTTACTGATCGAAACTTTTGGACAAGTATTTCCATACGAAAAGTTGTACAAGAAAAAAATAAAAATAAAAATAAAAATTAAAAATAAATAAACATCATTGTAAAAACACTAGCTTCTTCACTTCAATCAGAATCTAAAAGTTATTGTTTAAGGTGTAATGTACCTATTTTCATGTAAACAATATATTTACCATTTGAATATAACAATACTTTTCATACTTGTTTTTAAATCAAATATCTAGTTTTAAAAAATTTAATGGGCGTTGCTTGTCGAAGTCACATTAAGGAGAGGTATATTGATTTCTCTATTATTGTAACAGCACAGCACAGCACGAAAGACAACAGAAAATTATAATTTATATTTATTAAAGTCCATTATTTAGTAAGTACACGCCAACATTTGTTTAATAACAATAAAAACTGTGTAGTTGTGGGCAGTCTTTGTTCGATTATTGTAATATGTCGTACAACGTGGATTTTGAATACTAAATTATTATTCGTAATAGCATAATATGTATTATGTAAATCACGTAGGAAGAGGTGTGTTTATACGGAGAGCTCGTCTCATATTTACGATAAGAATACAAACGTTTTTTGGACGCGACAGTTGTTCAATCATCAAATGAAATTTATTCCTTCAGCTCGAAAAAGCGTTTATACATACAAACAAAAAAAAAAAAAAAATGTAAGATAAAATAAAAAATAAGTAACATCGCTGTAAAACCAATAGCTCCTACACTCCGCACCACGGAATCTAAAATAAGAAGTTATTTATAATGCATATACATACACATACATACATCGTGTCTTTGTGTAGTTAATTAATTACGTGGCAACATTCTGCACCTCCTCTGTGGGAGATTCACACGCAACGAGAAATTAGAATCTGGCGGTCTCCCATATAATAACACACACACACACACACACACACACACACACACACACACACGCCGCACACTGAGATTTATATTTTTAGTCGTTAGTAGTTTATTATTATTATGATTATACATTTTTTTTTTTTTAAATATATATATTCAGTATAAACAAAACAGTTGCACATCATAATAAAAAAAACAACCGAGTAGAAAAAAAAAAAATAATAAATATATCTCATTAGGCACATTATCACGTTTCCCTTTTGGCCTTCTCCCGGCGGCTCTATACGGTCCACAGAGTTATAATAATAACGTCGGACATAATCTCCTCCGGGTGCATTGGGCTGTGAAACTGAACGGATAAACACGATTTTTACCCTCGATAAACAACCGGCATGGCCACCGCCGCCGCTGCCCGCTGTTTATAACCTGAATAATATTATGTACATATATAATGGAAAACGTGCAGGGGAAAAAATAAGGATGGAAAAAAAAACGAGAAGAGCTCAACAACACAACAACAACACGGCGGAGCACTGGGAATCGATTTTATTGTGTTCTCCATATAAAAAAAAAAAAAAAAAAAAAAAAAAAAAAAAAAAAA
>JAIPRM010009038.1:0-15230 GCA_025469315.1 Stegophylla sp. TES_Ste_2020
AATGTGAAAAAAATTTTTGGACATTTTTCGAAAATTTTTTTTTTCTTATATTATTAATTTCCTTTGTTCAGAATCGTTTTACTGAAGAAATGATTTATCGTTTCTTTAAAATTTAATACGCCCGTCATGAGAATACCACCCGTCGTGCGAAGTACACCCATCGTGCGAAGTATGTCCGGCTTTTTATCTTATTTATTTAATAAAATGATTATTTAAGATTAAATTATCTAGATAGTTTTTGAAACATTCTAAAGCTGTTTTCGTCATATTTTTGAAGTTTTCCTCAAATTTTGAAAAGGTATTCAAAACTCAACAAATAACCTCTAAGTACCATCCAGATCAAAATTCTGATTTAAAAAGTTCTCTAAATTAGAAAAATAAATGAAGAGTATTTTAAACCAAATAAATCATCATCAAGTATAAATTTTTTATATTATTTATATTTATTGCAAAATTACCATTCTGAAAATGCATGTTTTAAGTTGTGTGAACTTTTTAAAGTTATCTGTTTGTTATCTAGATAAATGGGGTTATCCTTTTTCTATTATATAGTATTTGAATTTTTATTTATTATCTTATCTAGATAATTTTTTTATTACCTTTGTACAACTATGAATATTATGTTAGTAGTGCCAAACATGTCACTGATTTGAGGTCAAATTATAGTTAGTTAATATTTTCGAGAATTAATGGCAATTTAAAATAACATACTTACGATTTGTACGTACGTTGACATCCACTTGATTTAATATTTATATGTATATTTTTAAATGTTTAATGTTGGCATTTTATAAGTATCTTGTATTTAAATTACAATGTAATGTGTTTTAAGAATAAATCAACATTGTTCATCGAAATGATAAAATAGTATAAACTTTTTCATACAATATATTTTCAAAAAATATATTTATGTTTAATTGAATTTTTTACAAAAATTTATGTGGAAAAACATTAGGAGTTATGAATTAACTAACATTTTTTCGAAACCCAATGTTGGCAAAACTGGATCTTACGTTAGTGATCATTGTCCATTGAGCAACCATCGGGAATTAATTGTCCAATTTTTTTTTGAGTTAGTTATTTAGCTTATGATTTGCAATATATTATATTATTATTAAACTAATTTATTTCTTTATTTCTGTCGATAATTCTACGTTTTTTTTTTTTTTAATAAAATAAACACTCACGCGTTTAACAATGGCGTTAGAAATATAACATTACCAACTACATAAACAAACCAAAAATAAAAAATAAAAATAAAAATACATATTATTAATTCCCGTCTTTGTAGGTCGTGTTATTTTTGAAACGAATTTCGCACTCAATTACTATTAAAAATAATTATTTGTTTTAACACTTTTTACATGGTCTTATTAATTTTTTTTTGTCTTTATTTAAATAAGATTCTTTTTTATAAGACTTAATACAGATGATTCCACTGCACGTGTGTCGCGTATAAAAACATGCAAATTAAAAACCTACGCGAACGACCAATATTAACATAGGATTATTTTTTATTATTTCTTATTTTTTTTTTTTTTATTTGCGCGTACGTTTTAACGATTTGTTTTTTTTTTTTTAAGCGCGGGGAAGAAAAAGCAAACGCGATATTCGTGTGACACACGTCCGGAACACGTCAACCCTGCGAGTAAACATTGTCTACATTTTATATTATTTCATTTCAACTCTGTGACCCGATAATTTTCGAAAGAAACGTGCAGTATCGCACGATGACACGCGGCGTAATATTTGTTTATTCATACAACGTCGTAGCCACTTAGTGAAAATTCGTACCTTTCTTCTCGAAAAGTCGTCATCCGTTTCGCAAAATGGAAAATCATTTTTACACTTCGTGAAATATGAAAAATCCATTAAACGGACCGTCGTCCGTAAAATGGTCATTAAAATGTATCCTTGTGTAATTTTATTCCATATAGAATTGTTAAATTTCTAAAATGTATACACTATAATTATCAATATAACATAATTATACATATACATAAAACCTAAATGTTATTCATGAACTTATTAATCACAATCATAAAATTAATAAAAATAAAAGCTTTGTGTCCTATCAATTTCAATGTATATTTTATGCAAAACATCTATATATATAATTTCATACTCTTATTCATATAAGTAAATTAGTCTGAACACGAAGAATTAGAAGTAAGAATCTGATGTTTAAGCATTTTAATATTCTTAATTATTGAACAACAATAAAAACAATAGAAAAAGTCCTAACCTAACCTAACCTAACCACAATAAATTACAATATTCACTGTTTTGATTTTTAAAATTACATTTACTTAAAATAATACTATTACTCAAATAGTTTTATTAAAAAGTTTCTCTTGGAAATTTCTGGAAAGCAAAAATTTCCCACTTACACCACTAATTTCATGTACAAATACAATGTGCACAAAGTTCGTTATTACGGGGTGAGGTGATCATCATTTTATAAAAAAGTAAATCAAAGTAAAGGCAAGGAAACCGGACATACTTCGCTCCTCGAGTCAGATACTCTTGGTGGGTGTGTGGAATTAAAAAAAAAAAAAACGATAAATCATTTCGTCAATATAGCACGATTCTGAACGCAAGACGTTAATTATATAAAGATCAATAATGGCTGGCATTTTCAACACACAAAAGAAAAACAATTTAATAAGAAAAAAAAAATGATTAGAAAAATGTTTAAGTAGAGACGAAAAAGTTTATACAGAAAAAAAATATACATCATAGTAAAAAACACAAGCTTCTTCACTTCGTTCAGAATTTAAAATTAAATTCGGATAATATTTATAACTACATTACAATGATGAACATTTTTTTTTTTTTACAATACGTCTGAAACAACGTTTTCGAGTAGAGCAACTCAGCTAAAAGTTTTGCTTGGCAATTTTATAGATCATAAATTGCATCAAATTTGTCCCTTAAGAGTTCGGTTTATAGTTTTTTCAGTTCTTCATAGCGTTTTCCAATCGTAAAAAGAAAACTAACAAAAATTCGAGTAAAATCCATACAATGAATATAATAAATAAAATTTATGCTTTTACCTACATTTTCATAAAATTGATTTTTCGTTATTTGATTGATATTTCATTAGAGTTATGGATATTAACGCTAAATATGATAAAAAATAGTAATTTAATAGCTATTAGGTGATGTGACTTATAGTAATTATATTATATGATTATAAATGCTTATTATAAAAATCAATTAACTAGGTAGTTTTATTGTTTATTAACCGAAGATCCTCTCGGAATCGTTTTATTAAAAAAATGATTTATCGTTTCTTTAAAATTGAACACACCAATTAATAATATCCCATCTGAGGAGCGAAGAATACCCGTGAAGTGAAGTATACTGGCTATTTTTATTTAATTATAAAGTAACCCTGCAAGGTGTAAAATATCCCCATATTTACAGGTATATCATTGCATTTTCCTGACTCATTGAACATTATCCTTCGTGACAAACTGATTTTAAATCTTAAAATGTCAACTAAGCACATTTTATCGCTAATGTGTGTCGGTATGCGTTTACTTTTACGCCAGACGTACGCTTTTAACATGAACACGAAATAAATTTTATTAAAACAATTTTCGAGCCACGGAAAATTAATGAATTCCGCGTTTCAATTAAACAACTTCAATGGGTTTTGTCTCTGTGCACTCGTCTCTATTTCTATTTTCTTCTCGCAGTCGTTGTAAAAAGTGTTGCAATAAGTTTTTAAAACTGTTGTACACCACTTCAGATTCCATGTCTAAGCAATAAAAATATATATTAAAAAAAAAAATGAAGAGTAATAAAATAAAAATCATAGTTCACATTACCATAAATTCAATTTACTTCGTTGAATACATTTTGAAATTGATGATACTTATAATAGTATCGTTATTTTATGAACTGATATTTAAATATTATTATTTTGGTTTATTATTTAATAAAGTGTGTAACCGTGTTACCGAAAACATGAATAATGCATAGTTTAGGAATTTCGTAAGATTACAAAAAATTAATATGTATAATCAATAAAACGTTTATGGTTATTTCCCCTTTCATAAATAATCTTATTCGATAAAATTATGTATTACGAATAAAAACCAAAAATAAATATATATTTTTTATTCATAAATAATGTATGTTTATAATAATATATATTTTACAATGCACCTAAGTACATGTCTGTTTATATTGTTTTATTCAATGTACATAATATTATGTCAATCGGTTATAGCGGTCACGGAAAAAAAGGTCCAACAGAAAGAACGGCTAAATGCCTAAACGGTGATGGAAAATAGGACAGTAAAAATAAGTTCTGAAGAAGAATGGTAAAAAATATATATATATATACATAGGTATTATAATAAAAATATTTAGAAAACTTTTAAAAAGCTGTGTATTTCGATATCAAAAATAATTTTGTACAAATCTCATGTTACGATATGACGTTCGCAATGAAATACCTAAAACAATGATAATTTAATGGGGAAATAACTATTAAGTATTAAAATGCATCATATTGTTATTGTATTTTTGTAGAGTTTTAATAAAGGCGATATCTTCATTTTTGTACTTGGAAATTTCACCTTTATCCACAATTAGGTGGCGAAATACCTGGATGGTGACACGTGGAGAAATGGAATCTAGTAACTCTGTATTCGATATTGTGTAAATAAATCATATCATTAACAATGCCTCTAACCATGTTAATATATTACACAGCTGTATTGGATGATAATACTGAGTAAATATAATTTTGAGTTGAAATATTATACAATATATTTATACATCAACATCGCAGTATTCTCGGTACTGTAAAAGAGATTATTGTTTAATTTTAACACAAACGTTATGAGCATCGGAAAAGGTAAAAAGCAAAAAGAAAAACCTAACACCAACCAATAACAATATGACGCGTTAGAAAAACCAAATAAAATCCAGTGATATAGAAGTGATCATGGACAGGAGGAAAAATGAAAATGATCAAATGTTGTGCAATTCGCCGATAAATACCATAATATATAAAACGAAGTTGATTCGAATATTTTGGAGAGCATTTAGGTCAGAGGTTCTCAAACTGTGGGTCGCGACCCGAAATTGAGTTACGATTAAATTTTTGGTGGGTCGCGTTAAATTTTAGATCCTGATTGGATTGATGAGGTTAGTTTTTTCAATGATGTTTATTTTTAATTTTTTTTTTTTTTTTTTTAAAACACTTTTTTGTTTAAAGACACTTGTCCAATAGTTTCAACTAGCAATTTTTTGAATCAGAATTTGCCTCTAAATGTTATTTCAAAGGTGTCATTATTCAAAATTATCAATAGTATTTCAATTTTTTGGAAAAAATACCAAAAATTGGACAAAAACGCCTTTACATTTTTTTTTTCAATCCAAATTTTATAAAAAATGTAATATAGATTGACTATAATATGAAAAATATTTTTGTGAAATAAAATTTTTAATATGTGCATTATTATTTTTTGGGTGAAAAAATCTCATGGTGCGAAGACGGGCTTTGTTCATAGTCAATTCATTTTTTTTTTTTTTTAATAATTCAATTACTCGTATATACCTATATAATTTTAATTAACTCTTATGAATTTTTTAAAAATAGACAAATTAATAATTTTATTACAGTTATAAAAATTGTTGGATAAAAATTTAAACAGTAACAAAATGCAATATTTTATACTGTATCTTTTTTATTTCCGTTGCTCAAGAAGCAATAGAGCAAAAAAAAAAAAAAAAGATAGACATTTGATTGATGGAGGGTCGTCAAAACTGAAAAAATTTCCAAAATGGGTCGTACCATCAAAAGTTTGGGAACCTCTGATTTAGGTGGTATGTAAATATCAGACAGTAGTGTATGAGCTAATTTCGATGTTAAAATTTAAACGTTTTTACGTCCTTTAAAAACGATTCGATCGTTTAGACAGTGATATTTTAAATAAAGTACCGATTTTAGGTGTAAAACTCGACAATTTCAGAAATATTTTATCGATTTTCGATTGGATCTACTAACTTTATATTGTGCACTATGATAAAATCAGAAGTATCCAAATGCTATATGGTGATAACTAAGTATCCGAAATTGTTTTTATTTTATTGCGTAACAGTAAGGTAACTTTACTCCTAAATTAAAAATATAACTTAAGCGATACAAGCGCAAATAATGTAGATATTTCATTAATCCCGTGTACTTTATTCGTTCTTAGAAATCTTAGAAAGGGCGTACCATATATTTTTATAGGGATTAATTCCTCTCAAAATTGGTACGTGCCTCTTAAACGAGAACGGGTTTCGTTCTGAATTAGAGAAAATTATGAAATCTTTAATCTTGGGGATGAATAAACATTGTCATAAACAACCGAGGCAAAGGAGAAGGGGGTAAGGGGGTAAGTAAGCTCGTAATTAAATTGTCCGGTAACTTAGGCACACTTTTATTTTTTTCATTTTTATTTTTATTTTTTTTCACGAAACCCTCGGTAGCTTTAGTCGGTGTCTACGTGAGACATTTAAAGCTTACAAAAACGCTAAACGATTACAGTGTTTTTCTTCCTTCTCATTTTAATACCCGTAGGAAGGCTCGACTCGCGGACTATACACACTTGGTTTTCATTCCGGAATGCGGGCGAGTTTCGTTCCCAGTACGAGATTTACTAGACCCTCGGTTCTGCAGGGACTCGCCTTTTTTCTACATTAACTTATTATCGTTTTGTTGCTGTCACCTGAACTCTAACCACTTCATTCGTTCTTGCTATTGTAACATAGTGTTGTTATTCATGTGTTATGTTTAAGATACTTGAAATTGTAAATGTATCTATAATAAAATTACCCCAAGTGATCTAACTTTCAATCACATTTAACCTAAATCTAGGTATTTTAATGTTTATCTTCACACTACACATTGACAAAAGTTTTATTGCAAACGGAAAAAAACATTTTTCAATCACAGACATAATGCGTTAGTGTACATTTTTTCGAAGATTGGCTTCGGAATCGGATTAAGAGATCCCAGACAAGTCGTTCTCCGGGAGGAGTCCGCCATTTTGTCTTTTACTCTGTTACATTCTCCCGATCCCTCAGTATATTATGGTTGACTGATAGATCGCACAGTCATTGCACAACGAAGGATTATCTTTTGACATTAGAACGCTGTGTGCAATGGCAACGTGTGTCTGATTCGAAGCCTTGTTAGAATTATTACCTACATCATATATATATATATATATATATATACTTTTCACGGGCATCCGTAGGGAAAAATTCTATTGATTTATTATATATACTTATTTTGTTACGTTAAATGTGGTTAACATCTTTGTTCTACCATCATTGTTGGGGGCAGAATTTTTTTTTTTTTGTATTATCATTTGAACATAACTTTCCAAGTGAAATCTGCAGTTTCTATTGACTTTTTCCTCTGTGATTTTTTTTTTTCAACCGACAGGTCATCTAACAGTGTAGATTTTAATATTAAATGTATTTATCTTGGCAAATAGCAAATATGGTTGTTTTTATTTTTTTTACTGTATCAAGTTAAAGCATGTTTTATTTATGTACCACCTTCTATAAATAACGATATCTAATGTAAATTAATATAATATTATATATTGTTTAGTATTATTTAAACGTAACACAATACACAATTATACAGTTTTTTATGAATATTCCAAATGACTAAAAAAAAAAAAATTTTTATTTTATACTTTTACTTATAAACGTCTTTGTTATTTTATACGATGCAGACATTTAATGTTGTAACAATAAATCAATAGGAAAATATCGTATTTATTTTTATTCTTTTGTTGGTTTCCATGAGCTTTAATCATTATTAATTTTTGCATTTTCACAAATTAATATCTTCAAATGAATAAAGTCACATTGAATTTACTTTATCTTTATCTAGATAAATTTAAAAAATTTCAAATAGTCCATAATTCATGAGAATATATAATTATTTTCATTTATTCCATACATATTAGTGAAACATTATATAACAGGAATTATAACCCTATTTTTCTTTATGTAAATTATAATATGACATTCGAATTTATCTCTATTGATTTATGCTAAGTGGAGGGAACCTAAAAGTTTGTAAACCTTGATTTAACACTTTATGCGATAGGAAAATACAAAACATGTGTGTCCTGAATAAACGGGAAACTCCGATGATGAACTATAATTCGAAGTACTTAATTGAGTTAAAATTTATTCAGGTAAGCCCACAGAATTCACATTGTAAATCAGTTACACGAACGGAGTTCCGGAGAACCGATTTTTATTACCGGCCTCTAAATAAAATTTGTACAAATCGAAAATTGACATCGACGATTAAATAAGGGTCTCGTCTGACGGTCTCGATGATTATGTTAATTTCGTCACCAACAGACACATATTAGA
This sequence comes from Stegophylla sp. TES_Ste_2020, assembly GCA_025469315.1. Classification (NCBI taxonomy): domain Eukaryota; kingdom Metazoa; phylum Arthropoda; class Insecta; order Hemiptera; family Aphididae; genus Stegophylla; species Stegophylla sp. TES_Ste_2020. Next base: position 8,410 of record JAIPRM010009038.1, read on the forward strand.
CGTTTAGTAATGAATTGTGTTCATAATCACAGTAATTATAGTTAGAATTCTATAGTTAGGACTTCTGATCTCTGTTAAAAGTCTATCTAGCGATCTATAATTTTATTTGATAATGATCCAATTACATTTTGAACAATTGATTTTATAGACTACTTTTAGATTATAAACGAAGTGAAGAAGCTAGTGTTTTTACAATGATGTTTAATTTTTTTTTTTTCTGTGTACAACATTTTGTTGTAACTAACTTGTTCAAAAGTTTCGATTAGTAACCTTTTGAAACCGTATTTGCCTCTAGATTGTACTTTAGAGAAGTCATTTTTTAAATTTCTTAATTCTTCAATTTTTTCTTTGGCTAAAACTAACAAAAACAACATGGAAACAATAATTTTTTGATACGAACTATATGGAAATTTAAACATATAGATATAAAAATCATTTGAGAAAGATTTTTGATGCAAGACAATTTTGAAAACTTGAAAAAAAAATTTTGGACATTTTTCTAACATTTTTTTTCTCATTTATTATTTATATTATTAACTTTCCTCGTTCAGAATCGTTTTATTGCAGGAAATGAATTATTGTTTCTTTAAAATTCAATGCTCCCGTCAAGAGAATCCCACCCGTCGTGCGAAGAACACCCATCGTGGGATGTATGTCCGGCTTTTTTATAATTGTCTAACCCAGCGGTTCCCAAACTGTGCACCGCGGTGCCCTAAGGGCACCGCAAGCACTTTTCAAGGGCACCGTGGCTCAAAAAAATATATATTTACAATTTAATGAAATTGTTTTTTGTCCCCCCCCCTCAGTGTGAATGGTGTTGTTAAAATAATATGAATGGCATCCCTTCTTAGATAGTGCAAAACTCTTAGGCTTATACAGCTAGATACAGCTGATTACAATCTGATTTAATCTACTTAAATTCAAACCTGATGCTAAAATTTTCCTTCAATAGCAATTCGTACTTAGAATCACGGCTAAATTTGAAAAATAATAAAGTTTAAGCAAAATCACTAATGTCAGCCTCCTTGCTCAATGCTGAATACAGCCTCCGACTATTGTTGTTCATAATAAAACCAGACATTGTTAAGCAACCACGTACAATAATTAGTCTTTAATTGCATTATTTGCTTTTATATTTTTTTCAATTTTTTTTTTTTTCAACTTGAAAACGTACTTGCTATAATTAGATTGATGACCTTCATGTTTAGCTTAAGAAAAATCTTTTCGGGGGCAGGGGGCACCGCGAACGAATTTGATCGAAAAAAGGGCACCGCTGAACAAAAAGTATGGAAACCGCTGGTCTAACCATTGTCATTGTTGACTAAGAATATATTGTAGTCAATGACAATAATCCAAATTACACAAAAAAAAAAAAAAGCAACTAGAGTTGTTGAGATAAACAATACTTGATAAAGTCAAATTTAAGAATAATTATATTAGTATTTTAATTGTTATGTATGAACAAAATGTACTTATGAATATCACTTATTTTCACATGATTAACTGCCATGACATTTTGACACTTATAAGATCAACTTAGATTATAATAAGTTAGTATAATTTATTTGATTTATTGACTTAGAAACTCAAAAAAAAAAAAATAAAAATCTTAGGAAATGAACGGAACTCTGTATAGCATGCATAAATCACAGAAAAGAAGAATTACTAATATTTCATATTTTAAAAAATTAACTTTTTATTTTAATATCTTCCAAAAATTTTAAAATATCCATTTTATAGAAATTATTTTTCGGAGAATTTTGACGTTTCAATATTTTATTTTCATTATCCTAATGATTTTAAATATTTTTTTAGTTTCTAATAAATATACGTATTATTGGGAGATGGCCTATATACAGAGTGCCTTAAAATCGGTCGATTTCAAATCGGTATAGACGAATTTGCATAAAAATCGTTAAATTAGTGAAAATAAAAAATTAAATAGTCAAAGTTATCAAAAAAGTAGGTATGTTTTATAAAATAATTATTTTTATTTATTTTGAATGAATTACTAACGCGTTTTAGACTAATTATTTAACAATTTTAGTGCTAGAAAAATCGGTTTACAAAAAAAAAAAATTGCGATTTTTCGCGTCTGTTTTTTTTTCAAAATCGGGTAACGATGATCCTCCGGACATGCGACTACGCGGTCAGGATTATATTATGTTATGCGATATATGTATGTGCCCACATGGACATGTCCAGGGAATTGAGCACTGATGGGTAGAAATATCCTGCAGGAAAATCCTATACCCTCAGGGGGTATAAAGCGTGTTACACGGTATGCGATTTCGATGCCGAGGTCGGGTCGTATCAAAAGAACAATGTGGAATATTTTCCTTCCGAATCCCGTACAGGCGTTTCGGATTACAAAGCGTCCGACCGTGTGCGTATTCGATTAAATACATTTTTTCATAAGCAAATTGTTGACATTTTTTTTTTTCGCACTCGATTCAAAACAATATAATATTAATACCGTGTTTTTGAGGGAAAACAATTATTAATAATTATTCGTTTTTATCTGAATGTGATTTTTTTTTTTTTTAAAAGGTTTTACCCCTACTTTTAAATGAATTTTTTTTTTAAAAGGAACGTTATTTTCGTTTTGGAAAATTTCAGACAATAGTTCAAGGGATACTAATATTAAGTCGAATTCGGAGCATTAATTGAGGTACTTTTAGCTGTTTTTTCACTTTACTATCACAAACAATAAACGATTTTTTTTTTTTTTTTTTTTTTAATTATAACCGAAAATAGAAAACATTAGCTATAGACCGTTTAATTTTAATTTTCTGAAAGATATTCTACACAGTAAAAACGAACTTACTATGTGTCATAATTATTTTCTTTGATTATTGATGAAAATTATTAATCATTTTATAAATTATGCTCATCACGAAACAAAAGTTTAAAAAAGCCGGACATACTTTGCACCATGGGTATACTTTGTTTTTCAGGTTTCTTGGTGGGTGTATTGAATTTTAAAGAAACGATAAATCATTCTTTCAATTAAACGATTCTGAGCAGAGCTTCAGTTATTATAAAATGTAACAATAATTAACACGTTACCATGGTTACCGCGTGATCATTGTTACCATGGTTATCGTTGTTACTATGTCCACAATGGGCGCAAAAATGACCAGAAATCAAAATGACAACAAGTATCAACCATTTGAAATAACGCGAATTTTGAAAAATGCTAAGTATAAAGTACAATCTAGAACCGAATTATAATTTAAAAGGAGGTGATCGAAGCTTTTGGATAAGAAATTCTATACGCAGATGTGTTGTTCACAGAACGGGTGAAAAATATTTATCATTATGAATGCATAAGCTTCTTTGCTCTGCTCAGAATTTAAAATAAGATTTGTCGATGATCTTTTAATGGTATTCTTATTTTTTCAAACAAACTTAAGGGCTATTTTTGTGGATTTTAGATGTATTTTTCATTTTTTTATTTTTTCAAATGCATTTTTCGGGTCGCGATTGCACTGTCTACGGCATCAAAATCCGAAATCCCATTATTAACCATAATATTAAATACAGCTCTCACGTATTCCTGTCAAATTCTAATTACATTGTCATATTTGATCCGTTAAACGAACAAAAACAAAAAAACGTTTTAATCGAAGCGTAGGATCACATGAGTACACGAATACATAATATCAATTTTATATTATATGCAGTAACTCCAAACTGGCACTTCGTACAACTTGGACGTAATCGATATTTCGCGTGTTTTTTTCTTTTTTTTTTTAACGCTGCAGCTGCTCGCACATTAAACCATTGTTTTACATTTTTGAAGTAAACTCTCCAACTTTTGCCATAGAGTTTAAATGTATGTGCATGATAGAGAATTCATGAGTCATTATTTTCGTATCGTATCATAATTGCATGTGATTTCGTCCGATGCCGGATATTAATATTTATGCGTTTTCCCCGGGCGATTAATACGTGCTATCGTGAAATCTTTAACGCCATTAAATTTAATACTTTTCGCTTGAATGCATAAAAACGATAATCGTTCGTTTCACTGGCGAAACTAGCCTTCAGTTTAAACTTCAAATTTCTAAGGGTGACAATGAAAGGCGTAAAATGTATTTTTCAGTTATACACAACGTCAATAAAAATGATCCATAAGCAGAAAAAGATTGAAAATTAAGTTTTATCTAGATCAGGGGTGGCCACCCCGAGGCGTGAATATCCGTAGTGTGAAGTATTTTCGGCTTTCTCGTCTATCCTTTGCTTTGCTTTACTTAACTTTACTTTTTTCTACCTGATATAATAAGAAAAAAAATATAGAAAAATACCCAAAATTTTTTTTTCACATTTTCAAAATTTTCTTCCGCCAAAATATATCTCATATTTATTCCTATCTATGTTTAAATTTTCATAAAGTTCGGATCAAAAAATGATGGTTTCCGAGTCTTTTTGGCAAATTTCAGGTAGTTTTTTCATAGAAAATAAATGAACATATGAGAAATTCAAAAAATGACCTCTTTAAAGAACCAACTAGAGGCAAATCCAGTTTTCAAAAAGTTACTGATCGAGACTTTTGGACAAGTAGATCTGTGCAAAAAAGTTTTCACGGAAAAAAAAAGAAGAAAAGAAAAAAATGAAAAAAATAATAAACGTCATTGTGAAAACACTAGCTTCTTCACTTCGTTCAAAATCTAAAATAAATAAAAATATTTTTCAAAATTTATAAAAATATTTCAAAAAGAATAAAAGTTTCAAGTTTGAAATACTTCAAAAATGAAAATTTCATGTGAAATATTTTATACTCACAACCCTAATATATGATATGGGTAAAATAATTTCAATATTTTGTTACGCGTTAACAAAATCAATAAATGAACGGATTTTGACTGAGGTTTTCATAATGTTTCGACAAAATTATCAGTCATTACTATGTTGACACGTATAATGGCGAATCGCAACGTTAGTAATCGAATAAATTCATCAAATTCTGTCTTTCACGCACTTTTTCCTTTTTCCTGAATAATCTTTATGCCTTTATGTCTGTCGCCCGAGTTTAGAGTTATAATAACTTCAGAAAATGATATCCACACCGACACAAGCGCATAATGTTTGGGGAAATTTAACAGATTTGAAACATAAATTACGTCGTAGTGAGTCGTGAAACAAAAAAAAACAATATTTTGTAATTTTGTAAATTACAAAATAAACAAAGTAGTTTGACTTTTGACTGTTATCGTACCGTTTAATCTTCACAGCATATTTTCGGTTTCGCATCATAGGGGTTGTTTGCTCGGGACGTCAGAAGTTAAAATAAACTGAATGGAAAAAGAGTTTACTTTAGAACGCATGCGCAGCACACGGTTGGTGGTACGGGTCACGTAAAATTTCTAAATATCAGCAATAATTGTAATAATTGTGTGCACCTGTTGAACACTCACACACACACACACACAATTTCGAGATTTCTATAAAAAATTTCGAGTAGAAACGGTAGTGTAACAGAACGATACATTTTTATTCTATCCCAGATATCATGTGCAACAACAAATTATGTGATATTTTAATAGAAAATTGTAGTACAAAGGTTGAAATTAAGGGATCCCAGTGAAATTAAAAAATTTTGAATTTTAAGATTAGATTCATTTGTTAATCGGAAGTGGTTATTGATAAAACCGGTTAAAACCTAGGTCTTATCACTTTCTACAACAGACACCAAAACCGAAACACAAAGTTTATACAAAATTTCAACCTTCGAGCAATAATAAATTGTACTCTTCCCCCTTTCCAACCATTATGGCCTTTCCCCGCCTACGTCCGGTGTAATAATGCGCTCAGAATATATTATTTCGTCTCAGATCCGAGAGGATAGATATTCGGTCTGCGTGCAGGTGGTAACCGGGGCCGGGTTCTCTAGAACTCGTGAAATTCGTTTATAGTAAAATACGGTCGTTTTACTTTGAAAATACTTTTAGCGAGATAATGCGCGTTAAATATTTTCCCGTGACACGTATTATTATCATAAATTACGCGACGATTATAATTTATAATATTGCGTTACACTGCGGTTTTAATGTGATATAACATTGTTTTTGTTATAAACTCTTAGAGAATAGCTAAATTAACAATTTGATTAGTTACTATAAATGTATTAATGTTATTATTATTATTATTATTATTCACCGTTGATCAATGAAATTTAGAACGTACCATACTGAATTTATTTTCTACCAATGAATATATTAACGGGCAATCACAATTAATTTTATTCGGTTAACGATCTGGGACCAAACAATATAATATGATATGATGACGTGTATATAAATTAGGATGTCTCTTAATTTCGTTCTCAATATGTTGTTGGTCCCATCAACCACCTTAATTAGTGTATATTATCAATGAATAAACAACGAATACAAAAAAATGAATGTGAACAATTTTGGGTCGAAAGAGTCAGATTAGGTACTCGGTGCCGAATTTAATTTGAAATTTGAACAAACACATTTACCTGTTTTTCAAGGGTTCGTTCAAAACATTCGTAAATTATTTGGTTAATCAAGTATTTTTTAGATTATGAATGAAGTGAAGAAGCTAGTGTTTTTACAATGATGTTTTATATTATTATTATTATTTTATTTTTTTTTTCTGTGTACAACTTTTCGTATAGAAATACTTATCCAAAAGTTTCGATCAATAACTTTTTGAAACCCGATTTGCCTCTAGATTGTACTTTAAAGAGGTCATTTTTTTGAATTTCTCAATTTTTCAACGTTTTTTTGGAAAAAACTACTCAAAATTTGACATAAACGACTCTAAAACCATCATTTTTTGATCCGAATTTT
>JAIPRM010009039.1:0-15228 GCA_025469315.1 Stegophylla sp. TES_Ste_2020
GCTAATTATTATTAAAAGATAATGTTTAAAAAGTTAGTAATTGATATACATTTATGTTGTTTATATAAATATTTAATGAGTAGGTATTAATTATTAAATAATATAAAACTACTATTTCAAATTTCGTTATAAAAGCATTTATTTAATTATGTAATCATTAGTTTTGAAATTTTTTTTTACTTTTACTACTTTTTTTATTTTCATTATTTCTAGCATAACTATGTTGTCTCATACGCATCGTAATGCACATTACATTACAAATATATCAGTTTTATGAAGACCACATGGAAATGACAGATGTAAGTTATCTTTTTGGAAAAATTCTTCATATGTGTCTGTAAAAGAGTCAGCTTTTTCTGAATGTTTCATAAAACATAGTTTAAAATTTAACATTTAAAATTTTGTATAAATTGTGTTGGGGATGAATTAAAAATCCTTTAGTTTTAATATTAACTAAATCAGCTGCTAAATGATTTGATTTCAAATTTAAATTAGTCAAACTTTGAATGCACAATGTGCATTTACTTTTTTTTATAATCCTCTTAGTGATGTACCTGAACAACAAAGCATAATAAATATTTTAACAATGAATTATTTTACATAAACTTAAATAGGTATAAATGTTTAATATAGGTAGTTGATATAATGTCATTTAATGTCAATTACCCAGCTAAAAAATAAACGATGCATTCAAAGACGGAAGATTCTAAATCACTGTTATCTATATACTTTGGATAACCTGATAATACATCTTTGCCTTTTAATCACCGATATAAGTATTATCTATGAGTATCTATGGCTAAATAGTTATTTAGCTAAGCTAGTATCTACTATCTACATCCATGCTTATAATAATTATTGTTTAAGATGAACAATCCTATTATCATGCTGAAAATATGAATTTTTAAATTTCGCGGGTATCAGTGTATAGGGTGCGCTTGTATGACGCGACTTTTTTTCGAATTCTCGATAAGAACATTTGGGGCCGCTTTATTACAGTTCGTTGTGCAACCATAGTATATATATCCGTGGTGCATACTATTACATCACCTATATAGGGTCGTTGATATTCGCGTGATAATATACTGTAGCGTATTATCAGTATATTCTGTACCCGCGTTTTCTTATCAATGATGTTCTTCTATGTGATGTTATCATAGATTCTACATTCCTACATATTATGTCGTGTATTATGTAGTAAAATAAAATTTGTGCGAAGTTGTGGATACTTAATAATATTAATCAATTAAAGAAATTTCTAAAGAAATTTTTAAAGAAATTATCTTTCATGTTTAGTTTTATATGTTGTGTAGCGAATAGTTTTTCTTTAATAAGTTTTTTGATAGTTGCTAGGGTCAACATTTTTATCTGTGAAGAATATTGCTTGTATTAAATATTATGATGGTCCAGATAAGTGGGTCGGTTGTTTCTTCGTTTTGAAGTGGTAAGTACGTTATACAAAAATGTTTGTGTGGGTTGTGACATTTGTTGTACTAGATAGTTGGTTTAGAACAACATTTAAGATTTTTCTCATTCTTCTTTTTCATCGCGATTTTCACAGATATGCCTTCCGTTTATTTGTGTACAAAAAGCTAATAATACCACAAATACTGTCATTCATCGTGTCATTAGTAAGATAGTGTACTAACCTATTTTTGTATAGTGAGTAATTGTTTCACTATAATAATATGGTTCTCATTTTCTCTCCTTTTTTTTTTTATACTGGAAAGAATAGAGTGAGTATTTGCACATAATTTAATTAATGTTTATTGGTAAATGAAATTTATTTCTTTGTTATTTTATTAATTTGATTGAAAGTAGTCGGCAATAGTTGATGATTTGACATATTCCCTTGATGTTGATGGTGTTTGAGAAGAAGTTGATTGACGTTTTGATAGTTGATTATGGAAGATGCCTGTTTTACATTTTTTTTTTTTTTTTTAATTTATCATACAATCATGATAGTAATATGATAGTAATTTTGTTTATTAGTTACATATAATTAACAATTATTTAGTTTAGTACTTAATATTTTAATATTAGTATAGGTACCTATTATAGAAAAATTGTATATTTAAATCATGTGGATGATTATAAAAATTGTCAATGAATAGTTTAGGTAAGTTCATTGAAATATTTATCTGGATTTTTAATTTACTTTGTGACATGGAAATTTGGTAGGTATTTCTTCAATTTAATTTTTGTTTAAAATTTCTGAAATATTGGTGTAGAATAGTTGTTCTTTTTTTTTTTCAATTAAAATTTAACTTTAATGGTTGTATATTTGTCCAAAATTTTGATATATTTCTAGTAATAGATATTTTTTTTCTTGTTTCAAATGGATGAATTTTTTTTTTAATTAAAATTTGTTCACCTTTTAATGACTTTTCTACAATCTATACCTACTCTTTTTAATAAAAACAAATATCCAGATAAATATAGTTCTAAAAAAAAAAATTATTAAATATTAAGGTTTTGAACAAAGTAATTAATTCCATCTGAACATATTTTAAATAAAACATGTATAGGCTAAATTCAAAGTAACTTTTTCTTGAGGTGGATGAAACCTAAATAAACAATATTAAAATATTAAAACATTAAATAATAATTAGTAATTATTGACCTGTTATAATAATAACTAATTTATTGTACTTAGTTAATTAATTTATTAAATCTTTTAATTAATTAATTTAATATTTTGATTGATTTAAATAAATTTTGATTCAATTAATATGAACAATATAAAATAATAAAAATAATAAAAATAATGCATAAATTAAACTCTAATTTATTATAGTAAAATATAAATCAATATTTTCTTTCGATATTGCTTAACAATATCAAGGAGAATGTGATAGCTATTTATCTCATTTTTTCTCGACTAACTGTTATTTATCAAATAACATTTAGTGAGATTATACTGTTAAAATTAAAAATTAAATATGTGAATAATTAAAAATATCAAAAAAACTACTTATAATTCTGGAGAAAATAAAATTCTGTTACACACAACACAGATATCTATATTAATATTTAATTTCCATTTTATGTTTTAAATTCATGTTTGTTTCCAAAAAAAATTTTAATTTATTGAAGCTTTATAGGTATGTGTTCTTATAAATTAATAATGTGTGTTATGTATAATAAAGATTAATAATTATTAATATTTTAATGTAATATGTTTAAAGGGTAAGATAATAGTTAAGCAAAAATTTTTGAAATGATTTATAAAAGTTACTTATAATTGTATATTTATAAAAATAAGTGGATCACTAATTTATTATAATATTAAATAGATTAGGTATGTGAAATTCAAATACTACAACAAAATTAAATTGGTAAGTTATACTTATATGTGTTTGTAAACTACCATATTAAATTAATATTTATAATAAACACCAAAGTAAAAAGCAAAAATAAACATTATTAAATCATCTTATAATATTTAATTATTTAGGATTTAATTTATCTCAAACATTGATTTAAAATTTAACATTGAAAATTATTAAAATATACAGGTTAAATATATAAAGATATTGCTTTACAAAAATGGTTTATATCTAGCATTTATTTCTTTTACAATAATTATATTGACCGCAATCTGATATAAAAGCTGTTATATTTATAACGAAATTAATTAGTTTAGCATAAGGGCTTAAAATGTGATCATTTGTATACTTAAAAATGATCTCATTAATTGTGTTATTAATATTGGCATATATTTTAATATTTTCAGTTGTAGATTATCTATAGACAACTCGTTTTTGAATTTGAGCCTATTATTACAGTTTCTAATAGATGGATTTTGTTGTAATTAATTTAGTTTAATGAGGCGTGTCGATAGATATTTTTGTATAAAAGTTCGGATCGTTGTAAAATACAGAAAATTATCAAGTTTTATACTATTAAGAATAATCCAATTGTTTTGAAATTTTAAAATTCTAGTGATTTTTGGTCTGGCTTTCAGTAAACTGTAACAACTTTATTATTGCTTTCTTTTTTAAAAAGAATATATAGGTTAAATTTAAATTGGTCATGTAAATTAGCTGGACCGTCATTACTGATTTTGTTACTGAATTTCCAGTAATATATGGTCGGGATTTTCAATGTTATTTTTAATATATTAAAAATACCTTGCTTCTTTTTAAATGTACTGTGTTTGAATAAACATTTACGCAATGCGTTCGTGCCACTGTTGGCGCTGTAGTCGTTCCCTATTAAATTTTTTACTGTCCCAAAAACACTTGCCATAAGTGTTATTTCATTTTTTTCTGTACCATTGATGATGTGTGTATCAGAATTGATATTAAATTGTATAAGAATATTATTTTTATAAAAATGTTGGCTTTTTGTTTCTGAATAATTATCATTATTGCTAAATAAATTCCGTTCTTTGGACAATTTTGTTGAACGTTCAATGGTTTTTCCTGTTATTCTTTATTAAATAATTATCTACGCGGTTCTGGACAGGTTTGAACTCCGGGAATTTTATAATATTATCTATAAACCTTGTATGTGACCCACCTTGGATAATTATAAGACTCACAATGTCTTATTTATAATAAAGTTACTTAATTTGCAGATAACAGAATCTTCAATGGAGCCATTTGTACAAAATCATTGGGGTAGCAAATTGTATATATCACTGACTAAGATCTTAGTCCGTAATATATACAATAAAAGAAGAGACGGAAATACTTCACACCATAGATATTCTTCAAACCTCAAGTAGGGTACTCTTAATGGTTGTATTGAATTTTAAAGAAATAATAAATGATTTTTTCAATGAAACAATTCAGAGCGAAGCTTCAGTTAATATACAATAGTAATAATTGTCATTATAGTATATCTGTGTGTTTAACAATTGTTATTGAATAATCCATGTGCAATAAATTCATTATTTGTGTAAATGATAAAATTTGTTCAATAAATTATGTAATAACAAGTATCTACTAGTATCATCAAGTGGTCCAATTTTAATCGGAATAATAATATTAATTTACTTTTGCCTGATTGTACAGGATCATATATTATATTATACTGATATACACGCATTGAATTTAAATGTTGAACTAAAAATTATTTTGTTAAATACAAAATTTACAAAAAACGAAAAATGATTTTTCTGTTTTCATTTATTTCTTTACACCTAATGAATATTCTATAAATAATTTTAAATTACAAAAAAATAAAAACATCATAATAAAATATTAGAGCTGCTCTCGTTATTGTAAAACAACATTACTTCGCTATAATATAATTAGTAGGTATTAATGTTTATTGTCTCACTTCTGGTAAGTCACGCTTGAAAAAAATATGTGCCTGTGTATGGTATGTCCAGTTTTCTTGTCTATACTTTACTTTTTTTATGTAATAAATAAAGAAAAGGAAAAAAAAATAACGAGAAAAAAAAGTGTTGTAATAATAATAACCTCATACATGTTATTTATTTAAATTAAGAAAATAATTCAAAATATAATTACTGGAAAATATCAAATAACATAATTTATGAACATGTTTGTATAAATTAATGACAATAATAATTTCTACACGAAAAAAAATTTTAAATAAATATTTGATATTCTTAGAGATATCATTTAAGAACTTCTAAAAAGTAATATTCTTTACAATTTAAGTAACTACTGTTAGGGCAGTTATAAAATTAAAGTTAAACAAAAACTGCAAGAAAAAATAAAATACACAAAATAGTAAGTAATAAATTCAATCAACTTTATGAACATTTGTATAAATAATGAAAAAATATTCATTTTATCATTAATTAAATTAATGCTTCATACCAACATTTTTTATAATATCTAACTTAAGTTTTAATGAAATGTAAAATTCACTAAGCCTTAGTTGTATTTAAAAGATAAACATTGTTTGAGAATAATAATATTATACTTAAAAAAGTTAAAATACATAATAATATATTATATACATTAATGGATTAAATTTGTTTGCAAATTATTACATAGCTAGTTGACACATAGCCTACCATAATGCGATATAAATACAAATATTTCTAATATATATACATATTAAATATTATATGAACTTAGGTGAAATAAATCTATTGGAAAGAACATTATTTAACATAGCATAATACACATTATATATTTAATTAAACCAAAGTAAATTTCTAACATAAAACAGGTCGAGATTTTTCTTTTTTTTTGGTGTTTATTAGTTCTACTGTTTCCAGAATAACAAGGTTTTAAGTCTGAATTATCACCTGTCAGCTCTGTATAGGCTAAATCTTTAAGGTGTAATGTATCTTTTAACAAATTTGATGATTGATTTATAGATAACGAATTACCAGAATTGCCATTTAACATAAATGGGCAATACTCTTAACTAGTTCAGAGCTACAAATCTTAAAGTGCAGATCCAACACAAAATCATTTTTTGTTAAATCATTTGCATTTAAAATATGCACAGATTTTGCTGTAGGTTATTTAACTTTTGGTGAATTGTATTTTGGACGCTTTATTGGTGGGTTATCATATCATCATCGAAATCTGATAATACATATTCTTCAATAATACTGCTATTTGGCTTTACAATATTTTTAGATTTTATTATTGGTTGTTCAAATTTTAGTGAAGTGTACTTTGAACACTCAATTGGTGAGTGAGCATTGGGATATGATAATGCAAATACTTCATTATTACTGGTAGTCAGCTGGTTTTTCTTTTTGATCTATTATCTCAGTCCATGAACCATCAGAATGTAATTGTACTCTTTCACATTCCTCACTTAAATTTGGACTTTTAAGTATGTTTAAAAAAAATTCATCAACTTCAATATTTTCAAATTTTGCTTTTTTTTCGCATATTCCGCAAATCCAAGTTTCTCTTAGTTCATTCATCTGTAAGAATTGCATTGCATCAAAACACATTATATGTGTACAATCTATACCTCGAATTGGCAGTTGCATTCTTGTACGACTATATGAATCAAGAAGAGTAGTAATCATGTTTGTTATACCTATATCAGCATCAATTTCCATAGCCTTTTTTATCAATTCTTTAGTTTTATTAGAGGGACGTAATGGTCTTTTATTAAGTTGTTCAAAAAGATCTTTAGAAGTTAATTTCTGGGCCAAAAAAAGACCAACTATATATTGGTGTGGATCGTCTGACCAAGACACATGTAATTCGTTGAATATATTATTCTTTAAATCTGTTTCTTGAGTAATATTTATCGGAAAATTATCTCGCCATGGAATGACACCAAATTTTAAGGAGATATGTAACTTAGGTAGCCTACATTGATGATTATTAACAGAAACCACTAAATTATAAGGCAAACGTTCCTTATCGTTTTCTTCAAGACCAATTTTTACAAATCTTAAGATAATTTGAATTTTATGTTCTTTTTTGCTAATATTCCATGATTCGGCAATTGAATGTTTATCTTTATCAATTAAAGCATAGAGACCAGTTAACATGGGTTGATTAGTATTAATATTGTAATGCAAAGGTGGTAATAATAAATCAATTATCTTAAAAAATGGTAGTTGTTTAAATTTAGATATTAAATTTTGTGGATCTACAAAATTATCATCATAAAAGTTTCTTAGGCTCCATTCACCACAGTCTACAACAGACTGCCGTTGAAAAGTTTCATTACATGAATTATATTGTGATGGATGAGTATGTCCTGATCTAGAATTAAATACTTCAACAATTTTTTCTTTCAACTGTGTTGATTTAATTGAAGTCTTTAACAGATCACAAATACGCTTACGTAACAATGATTTATTTCCATTTTTATTTTCTTTGACAGCATCTAATATGAATTTTAGTTCATAACACCTTAAATTAAACACTATCTGATGAATGCGAGTATTGGAATTCTGAAAACAATAATCAAATAGTTAATAGTTGCCACATGTTTAAAAATTAATAATTAGTTTTCAATGAGTTATCATTTCAAATATAATTTATATAATAAACTTATCATGGAGACAATATCTAAATAAAATTTTTTTATAAACATGTATCTGATCTTAACATCAGAAACTACAATGTTTAGATTTGAATAATAATAAATGAAACAAGCACAACAAATGTACTTTTTTCTGGTATAGTGTGCTACAAACTCTTTGGGATAATATTATTCCAAACTACCTATTATATGTAGTATACTTATTTTCAATGGATATTAAAACAAATGTTAAAATATTAGATAATTATGTTCACATGGACCTATACTTAAATAAATGTGTGTAAAAAAAAAAAAAAAAATACAAACAAAAATAGTAATTTGTTATAGCCTTTTCTGAAACTGTAAAGAATAAAACTTCCATTTCTAATAACAAATACAAAACGCAGATAGATTAATTTTGAATTGAAATTTTAGCTTTTCAAAAGTACATATTTGTATGAATATTTTTTTTATATTCTTTTAAAATTTTTCTTACAACATAACAAAATAAAGTTTGTTTCATACACAAATTAAATTGCAGGGAGTTTAATTTTACACTACCTACCGCCAAATTTGTGGTATCTTCAATTATATGTTGGCATTGGCCACTTGTTACCATCATTCTTATTTTTATATTTATTTACTAATTTAAGTGACCTATTCTCCTCCGTATTGAGAGGTAATAGTGTAATCGAAGTTGATTTAAAGAGACGAAATTAGGTATTTAGCACTCACCATTTACTATTGCATTTAAACGATAGATAGTTATTAATTGAATAATATGGGTTTTTAAACCCCTTTGCCATGCAGCTCAGTAGTTTAAAACATAAACTGGCTTGCCTATATTAGAATGTTTAATTATTCATACTTACTACCTAAGACACTAAATTATTGTTTACAATAAATGTTTACTAAAGATAATGTGTGGCCTATGATAAATTAAAGTACTGCAAAACCAGAAATATTTCCAGATAAACAAAAATTTTACATAAATTTGTAAGTTTATTGTTAGCATTACGCACACTTTTCTCTCCGAGTGGATCTAAAAGTATATGCCTCGGAGTCTTTTTTTCTTCAAAATATACTATGAAGACTGTAAAACAAAGTAAGTTATTTGGTAAAAATTTTTAAAATTTATTTGTACAAAATATTTAGTTTTTAATTTTAAAAATTTCAAATTTCTCAACATTTTAGATTCTGAACAAAGTGAAGAAACTAGTGCTTTTTAATTATTTTTTTGTGTATGGATCTACTTGTCCAGACACATTGATCAGGAACTTTTTGAAGCCACATTTGTCTTTAGTTAATACTATAAAGAGGTTAATAATAAGGTTAGAATTTCTCAATTCTTCATTTTTTTTTAAAGAACCAACCCAAAATTTGATAAATAAAGAATCAGAAATCATCATTTTTTGATTCAAATTTTACGAAAATTTAAATATGAATAGACAATAATATGAGGAACATTTTGGTACTAGAAAATGTTGAAAATGTGAAAAAAAATTTTGCCATTTTTCTAAGTGAAGAAGCTTATGATTTTACAATGATGTTTATTTTTTTTTTTTTTTTGAAATGAGAAATTTTGGAAATTTCTCATTTTTTATTAGTTTTTATGTAATACAATTTTTTATTTTTGATAATAAGACTTGAAAATTTAATATGATCTCACTGACATATATGTCTAATTGACCTGAAAAAATCTCAAATATCGTTAGTTTTACCTAAAATTACGTACTTTAACGTACATACAAGAAAATTGGTCAAACCGATTGTTTTGTCTAGATACAGCCCAGATAGAGAATTTTATTATTTAATTAATTTTATATTAATTCAATATTTTCGGTTATTAAACCGATAAACATTTAGGCGGCGCCGTACGGCGCGGTGGTGCCGCCGCATAATCTGTGCACACCTTAATCGTATCGTGGGATTCCCAACATAATTATATATAATTATGTAAACTTTATATTACTATTATATAAAAAAAGTAGAGATTAGAAAAGATTTAAAATTAGTGTTTTCGATTAGCTTTATTAATCCTCTATGAGATATTATACAGATTTGTTGCAGAAAGTTATTATTCATAATTTTAGAACCTAAATTTAACATTATATTTGCATACATATTGGACAAAAATTGCATAAATTTCACAATAAAATCAAACAAAAAATATATTACTTTAACCTTTACATTTACTTAGCATAAGTATTATGTATTTTACTATTTTTAGATAATCATACTCTGTTAAAAAATCAAAATATTTTTGAGATGTTGAGAAATAAAATAATAACAATATCAAATTTGATTGAGTGTTATGGTGCAATTTTTTTAATATACCTGTGACTTAATTGGTAGGTAATAAATGGGCTCTGATGGAGTACAAATTTGATATTCAAATAATTTTATAAATTAACTATTTTGTTGTCCATTTAAATCAATTTTCTGGGACACTATGTGACATGGCACATATTAATGCTACCTTTTTATAAAATAGGTGCAAGTTTTGACTTTTCTCTCTTACACATAATTTAAATACCTAAATAACAAAGTTGTGCTACCGTTAGTTACAATGGCTGTAAATGTGTCTATTTTTAAAAAAATTGAGCTTTGCTTAAGAACATAAATTATTTTGAAAATGAGAACTTGACCAATGAATTCATTGCAACAAAAAACCATTTATAATCTGAAGAAATTTATAAGATCATTTTTAAGAACAAATTTATTGGCACACATACAATTATTATTCAGTTGATACTGTTAATAGTATAAAATAAATTCATATTTTAGTATTATATATATATATATATATATATATATGTCTTAAGCATATAGTCAAATCAGACATTTTACTAAATAATATGTATCTATTTTCAGTGCTTATTATAACAGATTCCTACCTCACAATAACAGAATCCTCACATTAATGAGCATTTTTGAACATCTTAATTTTTATTTTTATTATTATTAATAAAAATATTAGTTATACAAAGATAACTAATATTTTTTCAAATGTATTTTGTATCTTCAAAGACAAATAGAATATATATGTATTATAATATAATTGAAGACCCCGGTGCAATAACCAAATATGTCTATTTTTTCAAATTTTCCAGGAGCCATAAAAAACTGCCTATAAAATTTGTAAATGAACCAAAACTTAAAAACGAGGTACCTATTATTATTTTTATAATAATGAGGTATATTAATTAAATCCATTCCCACTATTATATATACTATATTCATGATAATATTTGTAAAAAACTAAAAAATTGAAACAATTATTTTTTCACCGGTTGCAATAACCACATACATACAATTTCAGCTATGGATGTATCTAATTAAATTAGAAAAAACATTTTTATTTAAAAACAGAACAATTACTTATTATTTTATAATATAATAGTATTATAAGACCATGTTTCAACAATCATTTACTTATCAAATAGGTACCCTTCATGTTATATAGGAAACATAATTTGTTTAGTATTTAATAAAACATAGGTTTATTTATACGCTAAAAGTAACTACTTACCGATAATTCATGGTTTATCTTATTGCTCGCCATGATCTACTACTAAACAAAAGCTTATCCTTTTCTATGAGATGGATTCAAGTCCAGTAAACAATTGCTGAAATCAAATTTTCACGTGGTAATTTTATAAGAATTAATTAACCAAAATACAATTATTGTCATTTAAAGATATACTCACATTAGTTATGTTTTAATCACTCAAAATTAAGTTCAACGAAGAATTAAGTGTTTAACATAGGCTTAATGGTTATAAAAACATTTTGTTAATTTGTTTAGTGCCGTATAGATACTTGAAATTTAGGATACAGACATGACTTGCAAATTGTTGGCAGCCAGAATTTGATAATGATGAACATATCATCCCTTATGACGTGTAACATTGCATGTTGTCTTAAATTTTGAAGGTTATGGATACTAAGCAAAAAACACATTTTTAATGATTTATACCAAACCTTTGGTAGGTGTTTCAATATGTAACGTGGTACAAGCCATGTAATGCTGTGAGATGGGGGTAGTTGGGTCCCGTGATAAGAGTTAGGCCCCATGATAAGAAATTATAGCTGATAATTATAATCAAGAGTTTAAATTCTAACTTCAAATAAAAAAATTACAAATCAATATCAACCATAAGGCATTGTAAATAGTTCCAGTACGATTTTTGAGTATATGAATTTCTCACACTGGTCCAAGGTCAGATACATTATTTATCCATAATTTATCCGTCAGTCGAAATTATAGAATGACCGTTATTTAACCATATTCCGCTCGTCGACGCATCCGCTTCGCTCCGCAAATCAAAAATATTCTTGGCTTGCTGTACAACGTGGGGGCATTTCGGCTTAATAATCAACTTGCTGTGCAATGAGGGGACATTTCATTTTTCAAAGTTTTGGGAAAATTTGGGATTAAATGGATTGGGAATTTTAATTTTTCTAAGTTGGTAACATTAAACAAAGGAAGCCTAAAACTAGCATCTCAAAGTGTATACAAAATTATTAAATTAACAGAGACATTATTCAAATCTTTAATAGCCGAAAATGTTTTAATTATTTATTATCATTTATCAATAACAAATTAGTGTGATAAGGCACCTTGGACTCTTTTTAAATGGCGAATGGTAACTTCAATAGTATACACGGGAGGTATAGGAGAGTTAGCAATCTAGTTTATTGTATATATCTGTGACCATAATCGATCATAGGTCCCATGATCTGCACGATCTGTATCACGGTTTTATGAGTTCCGTGCTCTTATTGATGGGGGCCGGCTCACGTGGCGTCATCTAGCGGAGTAAAAATGTTTGTAATAATAATAAGAATCAAATTATAATATTATTATGCAAATACCTAGCTAATTTATTAATACATTATGAATAAATTTCGCTCTAAAACTTTTAAAGTAAATAAAACTTTATTGGTTATATTTATAAAACTTTTCAAATATTTTGACAAGTGTACAAAACCTGTTTACCTAAAATCCTAGCTACACATAGCACATATTCATCTTGTTCAACCTACATTGGGGTTTTTTTTTTTTTGCATCAATTTTCGATACTTAACTAATATTGGCTTCGGTGATTTAACTTTTTTACTATAAAAGTATTATAGTAATGACTAAGAATTGTTCACTGGTGTAATAATTGTAAGACTAAAGAAAAAATTTGTTCCCACATCTTAAGACATAAAATTTTTTACAAAACTAACCAAGTCAAGTTTAAACCTCATACTCCGATACATGGGACCTAGATCCGGAACTCGCGCTAACGGCTGGAAACAGTTTCCAGCCATCATTACCACGCAATGAAACGCAACACAAAACACATATTTTCTTCTCCATTCATTTCTTTTAAGTATTTCTCACAAACAAAATAGATAGAAAAAATAAGAAGCCACCGTCGACGACAATCTATCAAGCCGAAGTAGCTGTATTCAGCGACGACCGAGTAACCAACGCAACTAGTGCCTATGACCGCTGAACATCCAGATATCGTCAACCGCCCGTGTTCACGACATCAAGAGCGGACAACTCGACTGCCTCCGGCAACACGTGCAGCTATTCCGACAACTGGTGGTCGCTTCTTGCCTAGGCGTCGACCCAGCTGTATCCTTCATTATCTCCGGTAGCAGCGGTCTCATGGACCGCACGAAGAGCCTGCCAATGTCTCCCAGTTCTCTGTGACGTGCTCCCAGCGGATTCCCGCTGATCGGTCTCGTTCACAAGTACCAGGGGTTCATACACCGCAACTAGCGCCGTACCGGAATCCGGTTGAAATTTTGAAACTATTACTGCGTCGCTCATAATAACGAAACCAAAATAGCAAAAAAACATAACGAGCGAATGTAGTTAATATCGATTACAAAAATATCGAAAATGTAAATTTTGACTTAAATTAAAATGAAAAGCAATTACATTTTTTAAAAAGTCCGGAGTAAATATAAATATTTTATTTTATTATTTAAACATCCAGTGAACTAACACACGCTTATATGTATTATACGTGATATTTTTACATGACATAAAATATGTATGCAATTGTCGGTTATCAAGCTGAAATATCCCAACGTTGCACGGCAAGTCGAGGGATATTTCTGATTTGCGGAGCAAAGTGGAGTCGATCAAATACCCGGTGAACTTATCCAAATACGTCGGCGGGATACTTATCGCGAAAATTGTAATCTCTGTTATTACACACGCAGCTCAATTTGTTATCGCCGTTTTACCGTTGCTATATTAACCGTCGCTTTAATAGTTTCTTTTCACCTAGACTTCACCGTACCAACAACCGAACGTGTACTTGTAGTTCCTCCGCGGATTGTTCAATTAAACTCCACTGGTTTTCCGTTTATTGGGAACCCACCTCGGGCACAGTCTCTCGACGAAAGACCGATTTTCTCACCGTCAACCGCGGGCAGTGGCAGTCGTTAGCTCCGACTGACACACTGAACTGGCGAACGGAGCTACCGCCTACCGGCCAGTGGAGGTCAGCCAAGGCGAGCTGGAAAAGCAGTCAAGGAAACAAGGAAGCATAACCCGCTACGGTCGACGTAATTGGCGTCGACCAGCCAACGCGGCTACACGTTAAGCAGCCCTTCTCAAGACCATCTCTCGCCTCCCCCCCTCTCACAGTGCGCTGCCTTAACGATCGCCCATTCACTGATCATTGTATATGTGGTCCATATTGTTCCAACACCACGACATGTGACTCAGTGCCCCCTCCCCCCTCTTAGATGGCTCGTCGATTCTAACAAGTGGCGTGGCTAGGATTAAATTGTTCCCTCCCTCTTCTCTGCCCTTTGAACGTGCATTGAAGCTGGCAGACGATTATATCAACATTATACGTATTATATTTGTATATTATATCGTTATATTGTACGCTGTACTACTTCAATAAATCAACTTGATACTGGAAACCTACGTATTCTCATTCACAACCGGAAGCGATATTTCGACCAATGTTCTTAGTTTTGTCGTTCATAATCGAGGAAAGTAAAAAATCACTCAATAAGAGAAACATTTTAGATTCTGAACGTTAGTGAAGAAGCTTATGATTTTACAATGATGTTTATTTTTTTTTTCTCTTTCTGTGAACACTATTTCGTACAGAAATACTTGACCGAAAGTTTCGATCAGTATCTCAATAGAACCGGAATCACACCCAGATGGTACTTTAAAGAGGTCATTTTTCCAATTTCTCAATACTTTTTCCAAGCGCGGTGAAAAACTGTCGAAAAATTAACGAAAAACGGCAAAATATGCAGTTACCG
>JAIPRM010009040.1:0-15228 GCA_025469315.1 Stegophylla sp. TES_Ste_2020
TAACAAAATTAAATAGAAGTGTTGGACCTTTCAACATTCAAATAGTTAATTATCGATCGAGTTATTAAAATCGATAATTTACTAAAACTGGTTTAAATATGCACATAATATGCACTTAAGAAAAAATATGCCCCAATCCTCCAAATGTGAAATTATATGCAAAATTAAATTTTATCTATGGAATCAGTTTGGTCTGAATCGCCGACATTTCAAACTTTCGTATAAGTGCATACACTCCGTATGAACACATGCAAATGCATACAATTCCGGTCTCTACTTATTAGGTATTTTTTTTTTTTGAGCATATGTTAAGATTATAATCTGGAAATTTTTAATGCGAAAGTTCATTCATATTCAATTCGTTTTTAGGGCATATAAATGTCAGCCCTAATTTTAACATTATAAAAAAGTATCTCAAAATAAATTGTTGTTGAGATATGATGTATTGATCGCCAATTGACATTATGGGTTAAGTTTAAGACACTTTTAATTGAAATATAATTAGGTTTAAGATATTAATGCACTAAATAATGAATAAGCAAGTTATATGCACTTAAAAAATAGAGCAATAGTTTAATAGAGGTGATATTTTCAGTTTTTCCCAAAAAAAGGAAAAACTAGGTACTTCAAATTTGAGCAAAAAAGTGTAAATCAAACCGTAAACTAGATTTTTTTTTCAATTTTTCAATTTATTGATTTTATTAATTTAGTTGTAACTCCAAAACATCTGATAGTACCAAAAACATGACATTTTCACACCTTATCAAAAATAGGAAAATAGAGACTGACATTTTTTTCAATAATTTGAGTAACACTTAAACTATTTATGATAATTTATTGACACTAGGAATAATGAAAAAGAAAAATCAGTTAATTTTTGGCTCGCAAAAATACCGAAATCTATATACATCCCAACCCTATATAATTACCCTAGGCTAACGGACCACACGTGGAAAAGAGTATAATACTTGAAAATATCTCAAAATTCATATATATATATATATATATATATTTTATCAGTCAATGAATTATTTTGAACATATAAAGGTATAAAAATATAAACGGATTTGGTAAATGTAAATAATAAATAAGTACACTGTATTTTATGCGCTTATTTTTAATGGAAAATTATTCTCCGTTCACCAATATAGTAAAATGTCTGGTAATGGAATTATTCTGATGCTGTAATAATCCGTGAAATCGAATGAAGTGCTCATCCATTAGCCGTGGTCTACGGACCAATTTTGTATGTTTCATTGGTCAAAGTTGTCGGTACGTATTATTATTACTACGCTACTATATACGTAGTCGACGTATTTGCCGTTTTAATCATAATGCCTCCTAAAGTGGCGAGATGTTCGTGCGAGAGTTTCAAATAAAATTGTACCACATATTATTTTATCCAATTTTTGATCAGTGTAAAAAGATTAATTTGCTTTCACATGGGTTCAAGTCGAAAATAAGTGTGGACGTTATTTATTTATTTTTGTTTTCGAACACAATGATTTAGGTTTATCGCTAAACGTTCGGCTGTTTTCAGAATCACCGAAGTTATTACGCACAATTTGATTAATAAATAATTTCAACTTTACATAAAATACTTTAATAGTATTTCGAACACAAGTTTTCCCGGTCCTCGCAATTTTAAGCTTTAAATATTTAAACGTCCGTGTGAAATGCTAAATCCCAAAACCAATTATCTACTTTAAATAAATTATGTAGATACATGCTAATTACCATTATAAGTATATATAAACGTGTATATCAGTTGTCTTTATATTATCAAATATTTTATCTATTAAAAATATATGGAATGTACTAGCACTTTCACGGATGTTTAGTTAAATAATTAATTCAATTTGATTCTAAAATCGTTTCCCTGGTCGACGGTAAACATTTCATTCTCCTCTCTCAGATTCATAAAAATCGTTTTAAAATCGTTACTCGGCTAACCAACGAAATACATAGAGTTACATGAAAAAAATCGAAACGATGTACTTGCGATTATTCGTGTTTTTGTATCGCAAGTTATTGACGTAGAATGTAGAAGGGCTTATGGGGGTTGTGCCCCTCCCGGTTCTCATGTAAAACGTAAGTATCATTTCTACGTCTATGTGTGTCAAAACTGAAATGGGTTTTTTTAATTATCTATTCGTTTTTTGACAAAAAAGTAAATAATATACCCTTGACATATTTTTTAATTTATAATTATGAAGTAGTTATTCATGTATTGTTCCAAATGCCATTCACAAAATAATTGTACACTTTAGTAATTATAACATGGGCTGAGAACCTAATTAGTTGATGCCATAACTGGTTTTTAAGTTATTTTTACATTTTTGTCTTGTTATACAGGCTGGTATGTTATCATGTACATTGTACATTGGACCTATTGCACTAAAAAGTTTTAGCCAACTATTGTTGAAACTTAAAAGTACTCACATGTAAACACACGAAGTTAAGTTAACTATTTATGAGCAAAGCGTTCTTAGTTTTCTAAAGTCAATTTATTCAGGCAGTTACCGTAAATGTGAAACTGGCTAAAGAATATCCCTAATTGAGTTATGTTTACAATTTAAATAAAGAGCGATGAAGACAAAATTAAATTTGGTACGAGACACTTTTAAAAACACTCATTGAACATTATACGCACCTCTATGGGGTATACGCGAGAAAAAAAAAATTAATGTTCAGAACTAGTACAATTTGTAAAAACGCGGGCACGAAAATGAATAAATAAAATCAAAACGTACGAAATCAAATTTATGAGGTTAGCTTATTTTATGTTTATGACTTCGTTAATTTCGATATTATTATCGTTTCTACGGACCGTGCAAAGATGAAGAAACTACACTAAAGCGAAGTTGTCTATAAAAGTTTATAAATTATACGAAAATTTGCGAGAGAGTTCGAACGTCTAAAGCCTCTTCTTCGTGTACGCGTCTGTAGTTCGAACCGTAGACTTAAAACGGTTTTGAAACAAATTTCTTTTTCCACTTTGTGATTTATATCATTTCGTTTGTGAAAAATTGTGATTTATTGATTTTTGTGCGAACAATAAATTATCGACTGTTCTCAATTAGTTACGAACGAAACGCGAAATTGAGATTTTGGACTTTGTGTGTTTTGCACGAACGGGGATGATATTATTATGTAATAAAAAACTGAATTTCAAAAAAAAAAATCTTTTTTTATCGTTCAAACTTTACCTACCGTTTACGCGACAAGTGTTACCGCTGTTCGCCGCCGCCACCGCCGTTCGTTATCGATGTACCTACTCGTTATTACGTAATAATTCAAAATCGTTTTTTAATAGCACTTTGGGGCGTACACTGCAGGTGGAGGCCGATAAAAAGTTTTTCCCGATTAATTTCTGAAAATTGTCAAAAAAAGAAAAAAAAGACCGGCAGTAAAATCAAACCAGTTATTACGGTATATATACGACAAGAATCTATAGGTACGAATAATGGTCGAATACACAATGGCATGGGGACTAATAAGGTGCAAATATTTGAATAATAAAAAAAAAAATTGCGACAAAATTTTAACAATGGAAAAACTAGTAAATGTATAATTTAAAACTATAATATATTTCCCCCCCCAAAAAAAAAAAAAAAAAATAGCGGTTATTCAAAGCCCTTCATATTAAATTTGATTATCAAACAAAATGACGTATTTTAAGATATTAAAATGTTGGTGGTAAAATGATTCTTTTCATATAATATGCATAAATTATAATCCATTGCCAGAGTCAAGTGTCGGTTGCTACCGCGAATCATACGTCGTGATATTGTGCTTTGTTAAAAGTAGGTAAATGATGACACCATAATAATTGTTATTGGGAACGCCGTTTTTTTTTCTCGAGTACACTACGAGTTATGCGTTGGTATAGTTTGTGCGCAATAAGCACGCGTATATACATTTTAGATTTTGAGTGGAACGAACAAATTAGTGCTTTTACAATGATACATATTTTATTTTTTATTTTTAAGGAAATATTTTTTTATATAGAAATATTTGTCCAAAAGTTTTCTATAATAAATTTTTAAGTCTGAAATTGATTCCCAAATGTACTTTCAAGAGGTAATTTTTAAAATTCCTTCCAAAAACAAGGAAAAACCTGACAAAAAATTTAGTAAATACAACACAATACGCCTTTAACAATGTATTTCGATAATATCGATTTTAGTAATTTCGCCATAACTCCAAAACTAATAGGATTAGAAATTTAGAAAATAAATTTTACAACTTTTGGGATAAATATAAAATTTTGGAATTACTTTGCGTTTTCTAAGGGTTTTTTATTTCCTATTATAAAATTGTTTCTTTTTCTTGGTATTATAAATAGAAAACTTCATTAATGTATATGTCTAATAAACTTGAAAAAGTCTCATTAATCGTAACTAACCTTTTTTTAAAAAAAAACATTTTAAGTTTTTTGTGTATAAAACAATGATTTTTTTCAATAAAAATCGCATAAAATATTTAATTCTTAATCAAGTAGAAATTTTTCATTTACCGTAAGATTCATCACGTGCTTTTCTACACGTGATATAATTTTCACGAAAATTGACTTTATAAATATCATTTTACAAGCGTTTAAATTTTAGAATAATTAATTACTGCCAAAATAATTGTTCATATAAATCATAACATATTTCTTTTCCTTATTTTCTTTTTTTTACATAACATCTTAAATTTTTTGTTTTTAGAATAGAAAATTGTATACAAGCTTACTTAGGTATATTATACATATTAACTATATTAAGTTTTTTTTTTTTTAAATAAAAATCTGTCATGGAAATATTTAATCATAAGAGTTTTAAACTTCAAAACACGGAAAAATGAATAATTTTCATGAATTGTTAAATGAACACAAACTACTATGTTATTAATTATTCCATAAAAGCTTAAATCATAAAAAATATCAAGAATACCTTAACATGGATGAATTTCAGATGCAATGTAATTGTATAACAGTTGTTAAACAAACTCAGTGTAAAACTGACGATTATTGTTTGGAATCGTTTTATCGCGAAGAATACCCATGGTACGAAGTATGCCCGGCTTATTTAGTATTAAAATTGTAGTAGCTAAATAGATTTTTTTTAACATGTTTCAGAATTTTTAGCATATTTTAACAGGTAATTTTTTAAAGACATTTTTAAAGTTCAACGGGTATTTACGACAATTTTTTTGGTCATTAAATTCCTATTTCTACTTTTTATTCATTTGTTATTTTAATCGGAAGAGTTTTTATTTTTTCATCTACTAAAACAATTTGAGTCGGAAGTGTGTACTATAAATATTTGACGACAGTAATTATGTACATAAATCGCACCCTTAATTACCATTAAAACATTTATTATTTACCATATATGTATTCTAGTTTTAAGCGTTTTAGGTATTCGAAAAAAAAAGAATTGATACTTGTTGACACCCCGGGGCAAAATTTCATCGGCACAGTTCATATACAGCGAGTACAGAAATAATAAAAGAAAAAAGAAAAAAGTAAAGTAAAGTATAGGTAAGAAAGCCGGACATAATTTGAGTCATGGGTATTCTTCGCTCCTCAGGTCAGACAACTAACTTGATGGGTGTGTAGAATTTTAAAGGCACTATAAATAATTTCTTCAATGAGATGAATCTGATCCAAGGAAGTTCATAATATAAAGAACAATAATAGTCGTCATTTTCAACACACTCGCCAAAAGAATCTGACCTGAAGAGCGAAATATTCGTAGTACTGAGTATTTCCGGCTTTCTTGTCTATACTTTACTTTACTTTACTTTTTTTTATTTAATAAATAAATGAAAAAAAAATAGTGTTGGAAAGATGTCCAAAATTATTTTTTTCATATTTTCAAAATTTTCTTGCGTCAAAATGTTTCTTGTATGTCTATCTAAGTTTAAATTTCCATAGTTTGGATTAAAAAATGATAGTTTCAGAGTATTTTTCGTCAAATTTTTGGGTAGTTTTTCTAAAAAAAAAATTGAAGAATTGAGAAATTGGAAAAATGACCTCTCTAGAAGCAAATCCGGTTTCAAAAAGTTGCTGATCAAAACTTTTGGACAAGTATATCTATACGAAAAAGTGTTTATAGAAAAAAAATAATAAACATAGTAAAACTAGTAAAACGCTAGTTTCTTCACTGCGTTCAGAATCAAAAAGGAGAAAAATCTCAATCTAAAAAAGAAAAAAAAACCGTTAATACAAATATTTCTTACAGTGGCGTGCGTACGAAAGAATACGCATTACAAATTAAAGCAAGAAGGTACATTGTTTTTTGTTTTTTTTTTTTAAATAAATAAAAGGATAACACTTCTATTATTTCAAACATTTCGTTCGATGATGTAACAACACGATGACCAGTCGGCATTATTAAAACGTTATGCTCGAACACATATCGAGGCGCGTGTAAAAAGTGGGTTGCTGTGCAGTTAATACGTACAAATGTCATCATTAGCGTAATTTCACGGGTTATCAAAGGTTCTAGGCGCTATTATTATTTAATACGGCTATTACCGCAGTGCGTTCCGATAACGAGCATACTTACGCGTACAAAATATACACACGCAGCACACAACAAATCGCGGACGCCGATAACAACAACAACAATAATAATAATAATAATATGATAATTAACCTCGCCGCAGCCTTATTACTACTTAATATGCGTTATAATATTATTATTATAACATTGCACAGATAGGTGTGGTAAATAACCGCCGCCGCCGTAGGCGCACGTATCGAAAAGTGTTTATGAAACAACACAGTCAGCAAGTGCACGGCGGCGGGACAATTAAAATATTATTATTATTATTATTATTATTATAATTATAACAATATGATATTGTAAATCAGATTACACGTTACACGTTTTACACGGCGGCGGCGGACGACGACGGTGCAGCGTTGTACAACGTACGAGCACTGCGCAGGTACTACCGTTTGCGTTATAACGCGCCAGTGGGTATCCGAGTTGTTTCCGAATTAAAAGAAAAAATAATAACATTATAAATCGTACTATAATAATATTTCACCCCGTGGGTGTGACATTTTTTAGCAATAGGTGTAAGTTCTAGGGCTGGGAATTTTTTCGATTAATCGATTATTTTTGATTGTAAAATAATAATTGATTAATCGACAATAATCGTCTAGTCGAAAAAAATTACTAGTTTTATAATAATCGTACAATTTAAATCCCGTTTTTGAATGGAGCGTTCCGGTGCCTCGACTAAAGGTCCAAAATTACTCTTTTGTCCAGTATTTCGGATGATCCGTCCCATATGTAGGTACCTACTTTATTTTAAAAGATTGATAAATAATAATAATATCTCAGTCAAATGATAACATTACTAAAAACCAAATGTTTACTAAGAGTTTGTATAAATTTATTATTACATTACCTTTATTTTAATTTGTAGTACTAATAATTAGTTTCAATATTTTTTCAGATACAAAATTTAGTTCTTATTTAAGAAGTAAAAATAAACTTTTATGTGATCAAAAATTATTACTTAGAAGTGACATTGTTACTAGAAGTAGACAATGTTTATCGAAAGTGTACCGTGGTTTATTACAATTAATATTGATGTGCTGGGAGTGTAAAAAGTTCGGGAACCACTGCTCTAACCCAACTCCTTTTAACTGTTTTCCCAAAAACATAACTGCACATAAAATAAAATATGTTTAATATAATCAAAATGGTGTTTTAGATTCTGAGTTAAAATAATGTATATGTAATAATTTATATATATATTATACACACGGGATAAGTCTAATTTAATATAATATTATAAAGCCAAACGTACAGCTATAATATAAAGCAAATTTTTAAATTTGTAAAAAATGGCATTAAAATAATATAGGAAGTATGAAAAATAAATAAATAATAATATTATATTAGTAATATAAACTACACTTTATAATAGTAATATGTAACAATAAATATAAATAAATTAAAATGAGAAATGATGGGTCCTCATAGGTCAGCTTCATCGACCTGCACAGAGGATTTTTTTCAAGGTAACGTGTTGGATAAACGGGAATAGGAAACGATTGGAAATGGCAAAGGTGCCAGCAATACTGGAGCATGATGTTTCGAACATCTATATTATAATGCATAATTATAGACAAAAACACAAGATTAACCTAATCTAGTTGATGATTTTAAGCTGAGAACACGAAAAACAGAGAGTAAGTAATGTGAGAGGCATTCAATTTAAAAAGCAAAAGTACAAAACTTGAGGAATTTTTATTGGATACGCTCGAGCTGACATTTGTAATTATCCCAATTCCCAGATTCCTTTTTTTAGTAGTAAAACTAATTCAAAAGATTCATCAACTTTACTTATCAGAAATCGGCACTAAATAGTGCTTTAAGTAATTTATTAATATTCACAAAAGTGTTTCCAAAAACAATAATGGACTACTTAACTGAAGTAAAAACAGTAAAATAATGTCATAAAGTAGATTTTTGTGAAATCGGTTTCAGTAATTTAAATAAACTCTAAATGTTCACTCGTTATCAATAATGGTGTAATACATACTAAATAATATTTTTAAAAAGTTAACCACTTCTAGAACAAATGTATAATTTTGGAAATAACTATTTTTTTATAATTTTTTTAATACAATTTTGTATTCATGATATCATTAACTGAAAATGTAATAAATAATAAAATAAAATAAATTAAATATATATATATATATATATCATAAATCATAAATCAATCTTTTTTTAAAATTATTTTAAGTTAGATTTGTATGAAATTAGTTATTTTCTTTAAAATAACGGTATTTTAAATTTCATTCACGGTTTTTTCTATCTGAAAATATTCTGTCTATCCTGTAAATAATAATTATTATTATAATATAGAGACACTGTCATATTAAGTCAATATTGTGTTTCCAAAATAAATCCATAAAAGTGATAAATTCGATTCGTAACAATCGCTTATGTATACCTAATGCGTAACACGTGGACAGACTTTACACCAGAATATGAGTCGAAAATATGGTTTACGGTACAATGGGCGAAGGTTAAGGGGAAGTTTTATAGGATTTTAATGAGACTCCTCCTATTCGTAAGCACCGATTGGTTCAAATTTATACTATTCACTACAAAAGATTTGCTCGTTTTAAAGTCTGAGCGGAACAAAGGATCTATAGATGGTTTTACAATGATGTTTTTTCGGGGGATAGTGGTCAGTGGCGGTAATGATAAATGTTCAAGG
This sequence comes from Stegophylla sp. TES_Ste_2020, assembly GCA_025469315.1. NCBI lineage: Eukaryota > Metazoa > Arthropoda > Insecta > Hemiptera > Aphididae > Stegophylla > Stegophylla sp. TES_Ste_2020. The sequence goes on from JAIPRM010009040.1 coordinate 9,241, forward strand.
GCGGAGCAATTTGAAATGTCAATTGTTCCCCAACCCGAGTGTATACCGATACCCGCTTGAAAAATGTCATTGGTTCCACCGACAAACCCTACGCTCCGCCTTATCGAATCAGTATTGATAATTGATAAATGCACAAGTGCAAGTATTATTCACCATTGCGTTCTATATTTTTGGTCTGTTTTTAATAAGCATAAAAAAAAATGTATTAATAGAAAAATATTTGGAAAATACATTTTCTGTTTGTGGACTTAATTTTCAATAGCATTAAAATTGAAATTATTTCAAATTAAATACCAAATACCTATTTATAAAATTTTTAGTTTTATAATATGAAGTTTTGTATCATTTTTTCGAAAATAAAATCAAGGCTGTTCAATACTAATTATACTATTGTTCAACTAATGTTGAAAATTTCATGTTTCTAGGTTCATTATGTCTGGAGTTACAATTAATTAACAAAAAGCTATTTATAAAAACTTTGCATTGAGTATAATTTACTGTTATCATTCAATTTTCTTGTAATTTTTCTTCGTGCTTGGAACTATTGAAAATAGGGATAAATTACTTCAAGTGCTAAAATATGAAATTTCTCATTCATAAAGATGCTGCATGAAATTATTGGACAAGTTTCACTTCTTAAAAAAAAGATTCAATAGATTTTTTTTGGTGGGTGCGTTGAACTTTAAAGAAACCATAAATTATTTCTTCAATAATACGAATCTGAGAGAAATCTGTTAATAATATAAAGAACAATAATAGTGATCATTTTCAACACACTTACAAGAGTATCCGAAGAGCGAAGAATATCTGTGGTGCGAAGTATGTTCGGTTTCTTGTCCACACTTTATTTTACTCTTTACTTTCCCTGGATAAGTATTTCTATACAAAAATGTGTACACATAAAAAAAAAAGTTAGAAAAATGTCTAAAATTTTTTTTTACGTTTTTCAAAATTTCTCTTGCGCTAAAATATTTTTCGGATTATCGTCTATCTATGTTTAAATTTTCATAAGTTTGGATTAAAAAAAAAAAATAGTTACAGAGTCTTTTTTGTCATATTTTGTGTAGTTTTTTGTAATTTCTTTTCACGTGTTTCAAAATTTTTCTTGCGCTAAAATATTTCTCAGATTATTGTCTGTCTATGTTTAAATTTTTATTAAGTTCGGATTAAAAAAAATTGTTACCGAATCTTTTTTGTTAAATTTTGCCAATTTTGAGAAAAAAATTGAGAAATTTGAAAAATTATTTCTTTAAAGTACCATCTAGAGGCAGATCTGGTTTAAAAAGTAGGTGGTCAAAACTTTTAGACAAGTATTTCTATTTACTATACGAAGACGTGTACATATAAAAAATAAATAAACAAATAAAATAAGTATTATTGTAAAAACATTAGCTTCTTCGTTACGTTCTGAATTTAAAAATTGTAACCAATTGATACATTATTGTTAAACATGCAATATAATTCTTTACAAAAAACCCAAAACTATAATACCAAAAACAAAAAAAATTCTAAATAATTAACATTCACTTAATGCATAAAAATGACCAGTGAAGGGCGGGATTAATTGCCTCCCATAAAATCGCCACTGATCTTGAGTGGCGTTAAGAAGTCAAAGATTTTACATTGATATTTATATACATTGTTTTTGGTGTTCATTAAAACACTTTTTATACATGAAAAAGTGTTTGGATTAGTATTTGTAGCTTATAGAATCCCGGTTTCTTGTAGGGATTTACGTTCGCATGTTACTTTAGAGGGATCAATATAAAAATACCGCAATTTTATCAAGCTTAATGTATAACTACCGAACAATGGAGGAAACAAATGCTTTAAACCAAATTTTAATGAAATCAATTTCAGTAATTCTCTGTAGTCGTATTACTAAAACTAATAATTATTCATTTTCGATGGTATCGAAATTAATATTGAAAAAAATTCAACCATTTTTGGGTTGAATATAGAAATTTAGAAATGTTGGTAATATATCATCTTTTTAAGGCTATTTTTCTGAATAAATTTGTAAATTTTGACTCGGTGGGAATTTTTAAAGCATATATTTTTACTTTTTTCACTTAATTTTTCGACAGTTTTTCTTTATGCTTAGCAAAAGTGTTGAGAATTGCGAAAAAATACGACATTAAAGTAGCAAGGGAAAAATAATTTTTTATCAGAAACTTTAGCAACATTAAGAGGCTCAGGAACTATTTTTTACATAAGTTGGCAAAAATGTAGAAGTTACAACGGCGCAACCAGAATTTTTTCAAAGGAAGGAGGGAAATCCATATTTGTTTGAACATAGATATTTCAATTAAAAATAAAAATTTAGTACCATTATACTCAGACTCCATTTTTTTTTTTAAAATTTCGTATCTTTTGTGAGGACCGGCCCTTTTTCATCCTCCTTGATCCAAAAATGAACCTTGTAAAATTTAGATCAATCCAAAAGTGTTATAACGTGGTGACTCATGTTCAGCGTTGGACATCATTTAATAATAATAAAAAAAAAAAAAACATTATTTTGACAATAATTGCTTAAAAAAAGACGATATCAAAAGCTGTTTTTTAAAACAATATTACTTTTTAATTTTCCTAAAACAATGATTTTACGTGTTTTAACTTAATCCAATAGTTAAGGCTGTAAAAATAAAATAATGGATGAATTACCGGAAAACTGTTCAATTAGAAAGTTCGTATTTTGTTGTAATTGAATGAATATTATAAACTTAAAAAACTCTCACCACACTTTTAATCTGTTACTTGGCAGACTAAAATATTAAGTTAAAAATTAATCTTAACTTTATTAAAGTATTATAAAAAGGTTATTTAAGGTTACTGAGTGTTTCACGGTTTTATTTTATTTCATAGTGAAAATATATCATTGTCTGTCTCTTTAAATTTCTAATTTACTATTAGTTTAGTAAATTATCCATCGCTTTAGTTCTGTGACAGGTTTAAACATCACATGGATAACCAATTTTAATTTTAAATAATCGTGTCTTAATATTATAATTACTTTCAAGTTTCAATTATTTTTTGAAACCATATAATACTAGTCACGGACTAAAATGCTAATTAAATTATCGAATAATCAAATAGCTTATTAAAATTTCTGTATTGAGTATCTATATTTTTTATTTATGACCAAGAGATTAATAATTAATATTAGGTTATGAAAATGTAATTAAAAATGTTCATTTTTGTTATATTTTATCTACATTTTACTTTTCTTATTAATATTAATTTTTTTTTTTTTTGGGTGGGGGGATGATTGTTCCCTATGTTTTTAACAGAAGGAGCAGTTCTTTCCTTGCACCTCTGTTCCTGAGCCACTGGTAACATGTACTGGTTCGAGTACATTTTCAAGTGGAAAAAGTGTTTTCACAAAAAATTAAATATACCTAAGTACAAACATAGTTGCAAAACCACTATAACATAGCTCTTCACTCTAGACAGGATCTCAAAAATAATCTCGAATAAGACGTTTTTTTAATGGTCAAGGGACCGTCATTATTTATGATACCAATTATATTGCCTGTCCGATATAAACATACGCGCATATATACAGGGTGTTCCAGTACGATTTGACAAATGCAATAAGCTTGTTCAATTAATAATATTTAACTTTTTTTTTTTTTTTTTTTTAATTATTACTAGAGCTAGGAAAATGATGCACTAAAATTATACAATAAATGTATTAAACAGTTTCAAATAATGCTACAAAAAATGCTTTTATGTATAAAAATTACTTGAAAATGTAAATGTTGAACTGGAAATTATTTTTATTACAAAAAAATAATTTACTAATGAACACTTTTCATAAGTTCAAATAAATTAATTCTTAGAACACCTAAATACAATTTTAGGTTTATATGCAACAAAAAAAATTATAAAACGTTTATTAATCTGTAGGTACTATTTATTATACTTTTTAATATAAATAATCATTAACGTACTTGTAAACTAACACTAAAGTAACAAAAATACATTAATTCATGGATTGTAAGAAAATGCAAAAAATGCAACAAAAACTTTTTAATTTTAACTCTGTGATGTACAAATCGGTTAAATCATGACCAGATGATTTTATCTTGTGTTTTGTAATGTTTAATCTCATACAATTTAGAATTCTTGATATAATTAGCTGAAAATTTAACATAATCTCATTTACACTTTTTTTATAACTGTTTAAAATTAGAATTTGTATGACACTAGGTAATAATTTTTAACTCATAAATCCGGTAATAATTTTTTTTACGTAAAGATTCTTCATGTGTTTTTTAGTTATGGTATAATTTGAATGAAAATCGGCTGACGGCTCAATGAATATTGTTTTACAATTGTTGAAAGTTAGAATTACGAAATTACATACTAAATCACGGTTAATATAAATAATAATAGTTTCTCTTCCTTATTATTACTTAATATTCAATTTATTGATTTTAGAGAAAGAATTGTGTAAGTTAAATATAGTCATATATAAGTTAAAATATGTTTATGTTTTTGTTAAAATCAGTTCATAACACAAAAAAAATTATTATTTTTCACAAATGTTTAATTGGACACAGATTATTCTTTTATTATCTATTCCAAAATTAATATTTGTATTGCTCAAATCTTGAAAATTCCATCAATACCTATCATAGACGAATTTCTGATAGAATGTAAATATTGTAAATATGTAATAATTTTTAAGCATATTCAATATAAAACTGACAATTATTCTTATTTATAATTTACTGAAGCTCTGTTCAGAATCACTTTATTAAAAAAATGATTTATCGATTCTTCAATATTCAACATATCCACTAAGAGTGTTTCATCCAAGGAACAAAGAATACCCATAGTGTGAAGTATTTTCTACTATTTTTTTATACAATTAAAAAAAAAAAAAAACACCAATGATATTGGAAAGAATCAGTTTCTATAGATTATAATTTGAAACTGAAAATAGTAAATAAAATAGCAAAAATAACAAAAATTTCAAAGTCTAGTCCTGTAAGTTTGGAATTATAGCGAAATCGCTAAAATAAAAATCACAAAATTCTCATTTAAGCAAATTTTGTCCGTTTTATTCAATTTTTAGACGAGTATTTTTATACAAAAAGTATTTTCATAAAAAGAAACATCATTGTCAAAACATTAGGTACTTTTCTCATCCCAGAATCTAAAAAAGAAATAAAATTAGAGTTCCAAAAAGGGGCGATAAATCTCCTCTTTTTCCTCCCTCCAGAAATATGCATTTGGTACTAGTACAGAGTGCATGTAATATTATATATTTATTCCTAGGTACTTTATGAACGCATAATAGAAATGCAGTATTACCGTAGAAGTATAGGTATTATTAACGTTTTTTTATTTCATATTCAATTTGCATACATTAATATTATTGAGTTATGCCATCGATATCACAATAAAAATTATGAAAATATATGTATAATATTGTCCTCCAAAGCAACACACTCCAATTCCAAAATCGTAGCTATCATATATAGGTACGTAATGATCGAATAACCGAGTAAATAAGGGATAAAAAGGGATAAAATGTGAAAATAAATTGAGTTTATCAATTTGTTGCTGAAAAGTAGACTTGTGTGTATAAACTGTGAAGGGTAATATTCCGTTGAAACTCCATATACAAATTAAAGCTTTGTTGTTGACGTTGGAATGTTATTTTTTATCCACACAACGTAAATTGCAAGGCTCTAATATTATGAAGTTTCAATTGAAAATTGAATATTATCCTTTGTACGTTCATGCAGTTTATTTCTCAGCTATAAAATGTCTGTTTCAATTTATATTTTGTATTTTATCAATTTTTCCAAACTTTTATTTAAACTGAATAAAAAATTTCATAGTTCTACCAGTGGCGGCGCGCTAGGGTAGACAATGAGACATTGTCTACCCAAAAATATCAAATAATTTTCAAAAATTAGTCGTTTATTGTCCAATAAGTCCTACTATACTACATAAGTATTTTATTTCTTCATA
>JAIPRM010009041.1:0-10661 GCA_025469315.1 Stegophylla sp. TES_Ste_2020
TTTTTACTGGCTAATTCCCACAGCTTAAAACTACTTACTTGGCTAAAACTTACACTACAGTTTATATATACACAAATACTATGACATATTTACATATTCTTAATAATACAACAATATATATTTATGACTTAAATAAAATACACAAGTACTATACCCATACGTCGTTTCCATAACAGAAACTATATTTATTATGAGAAAACATTTATAACGTCATATTGTCTATTTAATGTTTTAGATGCTGAATGAAGTGGAAGTTTAGTGTTTTTACAATGACGTTTCTTTTTTTTTTTTTTTTTTTTATGTGTATACAACGTTTTCATATGGAAATACTTGTTTTCGACCAGCAACTTTTTGAATCAGAATTTTCGCTCTTGATGGTACTTTGATGGCCGGAGTGATTTCCAACGGTTCGTTTAAATTTAATTTTGTAATATAATTATAAGGTATGTTTGACACAGCTTAAATTCAATTTATAATAATTATTAATGTATGAAAATCTTAGGAAAAGTTTAGGTAATGTTAGAGTTTATTAAAAAGTTTAATTAAATTAATTATATTATTAATTTAAATTAATTATAAGATTTAGGATTGTTGAAATTTTAGTGTTGATGATAATTTGTATACTTTTAGAGCTAACTTATTACTTTTTCATTTTTTTTTTTTTTTTATTTTAATTATTCTCTGCGTGCACTATTGCTAAGGCCAGGGGTAATTAATTAATATTTTTGAAGCGCCATATTAAGTATCTAGAAATTTTTTATGGGCCATCAAAATTCAAAGCTCATATTTTTACAATACTATAATTATTTATATATTATAATGAAATTGAAAGTTATAAAAATAATATGATTAAATAGATTATGTTTCACAATCAGTACATTTTTTATGTCACAGGTTAAAATAAATGTAATATTCTCCAACAAAAAAATTTAGAAATTCAAAAGTTGACCTCTCTTATGTAACATCTAGTTTTCTACCTAGATCCGGTTTTGAAAAGTTGCTGGTTGAGAGTTTTCTGACAAGTATTTCCATATGTAAAATGGTCGGAGGTAAAAAAAAAATAAATAAATAAACGTCATTGAAAAAAAAAAAATACTAGCTTCATCTTGTGAAGCTTCGTTCAGAGTCTAAAAAATAATAAACCACAACTAACTTTAATAAATTATAACGTATTATATGGATAGAATTTGTTCACCGGTCGCACGGGCCTCGGCCATTTGGTGACCCCCTGGCTTAGATCAAGTGGCTCGTTAGCTGTACGTGTGACTCGATGAATCCGACGGATAGAGTGACAAATCGAATTCAAAGTCACGCTTCCGTGTACGGTATTGTTATTATTATTATTATTATTTTTTTTTTTGATTATAACTACTCTTATTATAACGCCCTCGTGTACTCAAGTGGGGGGAAAATGGGAAGGAAAATAGGCCAAAAACATTTGTTCAAATTAGTACGGAGGAGGAAAGGACGAGAGTGGGGGTGATGGAAGACGCTGAATTTAATAATACATATACTATACACATACATATTGATAATACACGGGAAGTAATTGAAACGCTTCTCCGTGACGACGTGTAAGTTTAAGGATTACTCGACGACGGCCTCAACTCGGACGATGAACGGATTACGCAAGACCCTTTACTGCACACACACACACACACACATACCATCGTCTTACACACACGGGGGCTGTCATTACAAATGTGTCATTCAATTTGTATCTCATTCCAAATAATACGAGGGGAAAACTGGGGGTTGAATAACCTCCGAAAATAATCGTTTGTTCGTTTTATTTAATAGTAATATAATATCGTTTGATTAAATGTTGTTATAATTTTGTAGTGTGTCCCTCCTTCTATAGACCCCTCTAGTTCAGAGTTAAGATTTCCAGTACTGACAGGGACAATTACCAATAATTCAATAATTTATTGAAACTTATTTGTTAATTATTAGGTTTATTTTCACACTCGAGTATTTTTATATCATAATTTATGAGTATGTTTAAAGTATTTCCCATATCAATATAAATAAATATAAATGTATGTTAATACACCGAGACAAAAATAATCAAAATTTGAAATGAGTCTTTCGTTGAATAAATAGATTCATTAATTGAATTATGGGCCATTACGGAAGTTTTAAAAACAACATTTATAAACTTTAGAGTTGTACTAATACCTCAAACCGGTGATATGTTTTTTTGTGCGTTTGGCCGAGGGAACGTATTAGGCACAACCGACTAGTCTGCCTTGGCGTGAGTTCGGCCCTGCGTGTAACAAGATGCTATCGTCGTGACGATTTTACATTTGAAATACAAGTAAGCGCGGTAGCTCCATGTGATACTATTAATATTGTTCTTCGTATAATTAATAATAATGATATTTAATATGATTTACGGTTTAAAATGCGTTCCGTAGATATTTCCGTTCCATTGTGTTGATATTATTATATTGTATTAACACGGGCGGTGTATAACGTTATGAATTTAGCCATTGCTCACTGCAGTGCATAACAACAGTGCATTCGGTGTGAATAAAAGCTCTGTAATTATTTTCCGCCATAAACACACACCATGCATTTAACGACGACGAAACACTGCACACTTCATAGCAGTACATCAGTTAACGTCCCAACGTCCCACGTACCAGACGGCACCAGACTCTTAAACGATTGCCACGGACGTCGTTGCGCGGGGAATTTAACTCGGTACCTACATTATAGTAATGTGTGCATTGGCAACACTGGCATTTGAAATTTTTGATCGATTATCGCCCAAAGTTTCCATTGAGTTTTTAAAAATGAAAATTCGTTTTATCTAAAATAAATGAAATAGAACACTGATGATCAACGTGAATCAGCGGCTTAGTTAAGGCAGAGGACGAAGAAGATAAATCCTTTCCCCCTATGTGTCATTTATACTCTGATTGAAATATACATATAATTGGTTTTAAAGTAACTATTTTTTTTTTTTTTTTTTGTATGTAATCACTGTTTTGAGTATTGATAACGGTCTAAAAGTTAGCTAGGTACTCGATAAAATAATCATGAACTTGTACTGGTTGTTACTAAAAGAAGTAATTTTTTCCAATCTTCATAATTTTTTCAAGTGTAAGAAAAACTTCAAAAAAAATTAACAAAAACTGTAAAATTCGCTGTAGACGAGATTTTCATAAAATTAATTTTCAATATTTAACTGTAAATATTAAAATAATGGATACTAAGAAATTAAAATTTCGATAAAGTATCAAAACTACATTCAAAATTTCTATACCACATTTGAGTGTTTAAAATTAGATATATCTCGTTTTTATTCAATACAATTTTTAATTCTAGGTAAACAGTTATAGTGATTGCTAACAGCAAAGAAAAAGAAACATGTTAAAAGTTAAAATACTGACGGAAATCATTATTTTCTCGTAAAATAAGAATTTTTTACTTTAGCCTCAAAGCTTAAGATAATTAAATTAAATACAATAATATTTTACCTCAAACAAATGTTATAAAATTAATTTTGAAAATAGAAATATACTTGTTAATTGAATTTATGAAACTGGAAACAAATAGCAAAATTATAACATAATAATATTATAACCAAATCTTTAAGTAATTAAACGTTTAAAAACGAAATCGAGTAGAGTTTGAATAAACTACGAACTAGTGATTCAAAAATTCCATCCAGAGGTTACATTCCATGGAGGAAAAGACGCTATAATTTTTTTTTTTTTTTTTTTATGAAACAAAATTAATTAATTTCTATACACCGAAAAAATAAAACGTTTCCAACGTTTGCAGTGTATATAAAGAAAATATTATGTTTAAAACTAGACCTGCGATTGTTTGGAACCGTTTTAAACACGGCGTTTCGCGCGAGCTCTTTGCAACCACCTTGGTTTTACCCTACGAAATAATTTTATATTCCACGTTCTTTCACCCCCCCCCACCACCACCACCACCACCCGCCACCGTACACGCTGCTGCGTATAATTAATATGTATAAATAGCGAGTTGTTCGTTTCGACTTTTGTTTAATTGAATACCCGCACGACCCGTTTCGGTTACGCAATGAAAACAGATATCTCCCCATCAGAGGTCTTTAACAAGTGATATTTCATTGCTTGTAAATTTAATTACGGCGCCGCCGCGCCACCGAGCCGCGGCGCGACTCTTGCGATATACGACCGCGCAGAGCCGCTGCTGGTTCGCAACAACGTAAAACGCGGGGGCGCGATCATTATTATTAATTCGTCAGCGCGTGAGACTTACGACCGACCGGCGGCGTGTAGTGCTGCCGGCACGAGAATTCTTAAAATTATTTTGTTTTATTTATTTTCATTTTGTTGATAATACACGTCGTCGTCGAAAACGCGGAAGAAAATAATAAATAGTATGTGAGAATTCATTCCGTTCCGTAAACTGCAGAGGGTACTTTTTCTAAAGTATTCGAATAAAAATATTTAAATACATTTTGTTGTATTTGAATACAGTGTTAAATACTTAAAAAATATATATATATGTTCAAATACGTATTTTGAATATGTTTTTTTTGGAAGAGGGTTAATTTGTCTTTATAACTAATATAAACTATAAACGCTATGATTCATAAAAATTTTGAAATATAATAAAGATTATTGATAATATATTTGCCTATTCGAATAGTTTTTCAATTAGGTATTCAAAATTTATTCTCAGTATATATTTCTTAAAAAGTATTCGAATACGCATTTTGAATAACTTTCAACCGTTTATTCGAATAGGTATTTCGAATAAAAAACGAACGTATTCTTTGGGTACTTTGCATCGTGTGTGGTAACTTTGCACTGAAAAAAAAATAAAAATAAAATAAAAATTGTTCGTATAATAGAAGTGTACTATTGTTATGAAAGAGACATTTTTATTTTTTCATTTTACTCCTACAGTAATATTTAGAAAATGTTAAAACTTAATTATCTACTATATTTCTTTTCAATATTGGTACTCTTGATTAGAGTGTGTCACAAATAAAAACGGCGTAAAACGATAAGAAATTATATTTCAAAAATTTTATTTTGTTTGTCATTTGAATTTTAAAATAGTGTTATTTAAAACGATTTTCAAAGCTTTTTATTCATTTTTTTTTTTTTTCAATTTTTCGTTCGAAATAGATCTAATAATAAGAATTACTACACTGTTCAATGTGTTTAACAATGTTCTAATATAATTTACAACTGAAATCTGGTGAGTTCCGGACGTTGGTGCAAAGTAACCCAACACCATATCGTCCATACCTAACATTGCATCATCTATAAAAAAAATAAATAATAATAATAATAAAATGCTAAATCGATTCTCAATGTCATTCAAATTTTCGCTACGGATAATCATTTTTAAAAAATTCATATCTAAAAGGAGATTGTGAAGTTTTTCGAAACTCTATCATAATATTTTTATAGCGGCAATGTATGATTTAATATGAAAAAAAAAAAAAAAAACATAAAAAAAATCGGTGCAAACTAACTCGTCTTTTTGTTACGTGAAAAATGATGATCGACTTACCGTCACGCTCGATAACACAAAAAGTTCGCGACTATAATATTACGGCTCGTAATAATGAGTATTATTTTTATTATTATTATTGTTACGACCCGGGGGAAAAAAAAATAAATATTTAAAATCATTTTCTTCTCCACCCCACTCTTCCCACACGATTTCACGAAGTTGTACAAACGTCACGCGGTATCGCGCCGCAGAAAACATATAATAATAATAATAATAATAATAATAATAATATAACGGCAATGGAAAAGCAAATATTATACGTACACACGCGTCGTCATCATTCCATTGTCAACCGTATCGCCAGTAAAACTTTAATGATTAAATCGTTACGTTTTGTATAATACCTATTATACGGTTTAATGTAATATTATATATAGTATAATATATACAGGGTGATTCATCGTTAATGTTACAGCAATTTTATCATTTATAAACATTCAAAATAGAGTAAAATGTATCGTAAAAAAGTTTCTTTATCTAATGAACACTAAAATGATATGGAAATCTGATGTTTTTCAACTACCCCTAAGCGGTAGTTTTAGGGGTGAACTTTTGAAAATCAAACGGGAACCTATACATTTTTTGACGACACAATATGAAGATATATTAAAAAAAAAAAAAAAAAATGTTAAAAAACATCAATTGATGCAAAACTCTAGGTTTTTTGAGCAATTTAAAGTTTTTGAAAATCGTATTACACGCCTACTTAATCGCGTCAAAACTAGAAGCAATATTTCTAAAAACTTTAAATCTCTCTAAAACCTAGAGTTTTTCATCAATTGATATTTTTCAACAAAAATCATATATTTCAACATATTTTTTTAATACATAGGTTCCCATTTAATTTTCAAAAATTCGCCCTTTAAACTACCCTTCAGGGGTAGTTAAATATATATATATATATATATAATTTCCATATTATTTTAGGTTTTATTAAATAAAGAAACGTTTATACCATATTATATTTCACTCTATGTTTGAATATTTATATAAAAAAAACTGCTGTAACATAAATTTTGAATCACCCTGTATAATATTTAGTTTTGCAAATGGAAATCATTTCCACGGTAAACGTTCGACGGCGGAACAGTAGGTACACGTGTAAGTATACATTATATTATATTGTACGTGTATATACATCAACGCCTTTAGTACGTGCGTATACATACGTCATGTCAAACTGTACAACACACACACACAGTGTTGTATTTTTACTATGAATAACATTTGCATAAATCGGCGTCGGAACTTTGCGATCTGTGCACGAGTAGAATTATTGTTTCGGAACGCACACCACGCGATCGGTGTGTTGTGTTACTCTTGTAAGTACGTCATTCGACTACGAAATTCGAAAAAAATCAACGGACGACCGACTTCCGTCCAATCAGGAAATAATGTTTTTTTTAGACAGCGATGCGAATATATGAATATGGCGTGAATGATTAAGTGGTTTTTAGTAAACATAATATAGATAAAAATCCTTTGCAGAAATAATAAAATAACTATTTTAGTATAAATTCTGAAATGACTTAACGCTAAAAATTTAATCTCCGGGTAAGAAATAATCATTTTTTTTTTTCCATTGCTAATCCCTCATAATTTTATCGTCAAGTGCTTTTTATTTTTTTAATACTAGTGATAATTCGGCATAGTGTGTGCACGTTGCCTCTTCTACAATATTTAATATTACAGTAACTGAAATAAATCGATCTATTGAGTCAGTACAAAATATATTTTGTGTTGATAATTGATTTATCAAATATTATCGTTTACTTTTTTTTATTTTTATTGAAGCCTCAACACCAATGGTTATTGGCTTTTTTGCAAATTAAAAATATGGTAACATGGATATGGAAATATAATTAATTTTGGAATAAATATATACACACACAGTGAGAAAGAGATAACAAGATGGGTATTTTAAAAGTTTTGCTGCTTAATATAATAATTTTCTAAACTAGGTTGTACAGTTTTGTTAATTTTGGAAATTTTTAAATTTTGTTGATTATATTATCTGTGTCGGGGCCTAGTGCTTCATGTGGAGGCTACTGGTTATATTGAGTAGTTACCAGGCAGTGGGAGATGATATGTATAACCGTGATTGTTAATTTAATTATTGTTAATTAATTATAATAATATAATATTTGCGTCGCGTTACGGATGGCTTTGCTACGAACGAATTCCGGTTCTTTTATTCGCGGTCAATGTACATATAATATACAGACAGACAGTGGGTGTGTATTATCCCCGACGGACGCGACGAAACGCGGGAAATCATCCCTCGGTTCAGCCCTTAAACCACCCCTTCTCGTACGCGGTCACGTGTATTTTTTTTTTTTTTTTTACCTCTCGTGTCTCGTCTGCCGGAGAGGTAAATCTCTGTTGCTGTGTCGCGCGCGTGTTTCCAGGACTCTTCCCGGTCCCCTACCCGTTTGTGCCCGCCATCACCGCCCGAACAACAACGGTGGTCATCGTCGATTGAAATTTGATCGGTCGGACCCGGGCGGCGGCGGCGGGACGGTCGTAATTTACGTCGGCAGCCGGCCACCGCCCGGGTTGTCCCTCAGGACTTTTTGTCGCGATCGGCCCTTCGTCGCCGCGCGGACCGAGTGAAAAACCGTCGCGCTCGTGTAATTCGAAAATTACAAGCATACACCCGTAGGACCGACGGCGACGTCGTTTTTGCCCGTTATATTATTATTATATATACGTATATATAGGGGCGCGTCTTTGGGAACTGTCCAAACGTTGATTAAATTAAACGCGGGGGGAAAAAAAAAATTCCCAAAAAAAAAAAAAAAAAAATAATAATGATAATAATAAATAAAATACACTCGCTCCTATGTACAAACATGCGCTCCCGTTTCTATATTTATTATACCTACGCACACACAATATGTATATACACTTCATTTGTGTGTGTGTGTGTGTGTGTGTGTGTTGTAAATATTATGGTTCGGGCTCCGGTAGAAAAGGGCTCGAGCAAACACGTGTGCGCGTACAGAGTGTATCAATTTATGCTCCGAAGGATATACGTTTTTAATCGGACCGGTGCGTTTCCATGATTGACGAGGGCAACGATTTGTTATAATACTCGTACAACTACACGCGCGCGCTGGTTCGGTGGATCGAAATTGTTTTGCGACCATATTATCGGCAGCGGTGGTCGCGTACAATAATAATAACCGTCCGAACTTTGTGGACGTTGCGGCAACGCGAGTACACGAGCACGATCGGAAGACACCGCCTATTTGGATATTTCGTTTTTCTACGGTTGTACGCGCTTATACTAGGGTGACCATGCGTCCTGTTTCATACAAGATTGTCCTTTCTTTCGGATTTGTGTCCTGTTGTCCTGACAAACTTCTCACAGGACGCTTTTTGTCCCGCAATTTAAAGTCTGTCCCATATTAATCCCGTAATTTTGACATGCTATTGATTTAAAATTTTTGAAATGAAATTATTGAATAAAATATTGTAGGAATCTAAAAATCTTTTGGATGCCATAAGATCAATTATTATAATCGTAAAATGAATTAACAAGTTTTTTTTAGAAATTAAAGTATACAATACGAGTATGGATGAGTAAAAGATTTGAAGAAATTTTAAAAAGTATCAATTTAGTTTCATTATGTGTTATTTTATGTTTTTCAAAATAATGTTTTTATGTGTTTAAATTTAATCTATAATATATGTAGTTTAAAAACTATACTTTTGTCACGATTCAAAAACATATATATATATATAATAAATATTTATTAAAAATATTATGAAAAATATTTTTGTCCTGTATTCTTTTATCGTAAATATGGTCACCCTAGCTTATGCGTGCGCGCCAGACTATATTTTTTTCTCACTTCTCGCGTTGGGTCTCCGGATCGAAAAGTCAGAACGCGGTTCTTGGGCTCCACCTTCGTCTAGAAATGTCTATTTTTTTTAATGTCCTAGTTGTGTCCGAAAACGTTCTACTAAAAATCAATAGTTTGATCGTACGCCGTGCGATAATGGAAATGAATAGCGTCGTGAAATTGATGTATGATAATACATATTTAAATTCCCAGTTTCGTTCTTCCGTCCTATTGCGAAATCCCGGGTATCCTAATGAAATCATAATATCCAACTTGGTTTTAAATATTGTCATGCTTTTTGATTTTGCAACACACACACACACACACACATATTATATACATTGGCATGCCTTCGGGGAGAGTTATGGGGATTCAACCCAAATGGATGTTTAATTTAAAATTACTACTATTGGTGGAATATTAATAAGTCATAAATCATAATATTATGATGGGAATTTATACTCGTGTGTATTTTAAATCTGAAAATACGTACATGTTACAATACGAGTTTTTATTTTTACCATAGTGAGTAATTAAATATGTATTAAAGTACAGTAATTAGGATTGAAAATCTAAAATATTTAATTAAAATAAACCGATAAAAAAAATGAAAGAATAGAAGGTCATTGAATTCCAAGATTTAATTTCTATAGACGTAGGCAGTGGTAAATTTATTAATTTTTTTGGTTTGCTTAGACCTCCTTCTTTGAAAACGAGCCCTCCACACTTGGACCTATCACATTTACCTAATTTTTTTGAAAGATGTAAAATATGTAATGAAAATATATATTACACCTTACAAAATACACACCCAAACTTTTTAACAACAATATATTTGATCTCGGGTATTGGTGCATCCCAGTTAAATTATCCAAGAACAATAATTAATATGTTTTTAAGTTTTAAATCATATTTTATACGATTGCTTGAAATTTCAACGAACGATCATTTATTGAGAAATTGAGTGCTATAAACGATTTGGGGGGGGGATGTGTACCATGGAAATGTATATTGCAATTAAAACCCTGTAGGCACATCATTTTAAAAACTAGAAGAAGTGTACGGGTTTCCTGCAGCGCTACAAACGAAAGGAGTAATTAAACGCAGAAGAAGAATAAAGCTTACCACAGATCAAACATAACTCGAAAGCGATAATATATAACCTGGGTCTGATTCGAAAAATAAAAACCCGGAGAGTAATTAAATAGTGACTTCGGGCGAGAATTTAAAAATATGTATTCACGTTATATGTTGAGGAGTTTATATTTTTCATTATGT